>CAJNOQ010000002.1:0-139918 GCA_905250885.1 Didymodactylos carnosus
TTTCAGAAAAATTTTAATTGCATAAGTATCCAGGAAAAAACCATTATTTGAAGACCCATTTTTTCGAGGCTCTTAGAAAACTTGCTCAAAATCCCGGAAAAACCACTTTTGTAACCAAAAGCAATACAGATTCTGGAAGTAGACACTTCAGGCTATCTTTTCATGTGCGTATCTCAAAACCGATTTTTTGACCGAAAATCACCATTTCTGAGGGGGGGCTCTTAAGTAACGTTAGAAGAAACTGTTAGTCAATTTTCGTCAAAAATATCGATTTCGAGATTTATAGAGTAACTTGGGGTAATTCCGATCAGTGGTTTAAATTTTTGTAATATTTTTGATAGCATAAAGCTATTTTAGAACGGAAAAAACTGCTATTGCATAGATAGATAGATGCGAGTCTTAGCTACCTATTCATTTAAAAATCTCCTAAAAATTCATTATGGTTAATTAGTTTCGTGAGTTTTCCAGCGCCACATCGGCTGAGATGAAGGGCTTAATGGTTTAATCTTCACTAAAAACATTATCGCTTTACAATTCTTTATTAAGTTAACTCTAAATGCTACCTGTTCTTGATCATTGTTTTCATTATCCAATATATATGTGTTTTGTTGATTAATCCTAGTTCCATTGTTTTCATAAATAAGAAATCCCGATATAGTCACTGCCTGCTTATTGTTATCAACGACTGTCGTATCAGGCGAATTTTTCTTGAAATGTTGTGATTTTGAACGAAATGGATTAAAACTACGCATTATTATGCAATTCACGATTTTTTTAAATATTTTACTTCAGACATATTCGAAATTTAACAAACAAGTATAAAAATATATTATACGAATGTACTAATAGATCAAAAAATCAATATAGATTCATGGTTGACATACAGGTAAATAGATATAAATAAACATATTTGACGCCAACAAAATGTATTTTAATACATTTTTTTCAAAAATACAGAAAAAAAATGAGTTGAATATGTGAGTCACAATATCTAGCTCGCCAAATAATAGCCGTGAAAAACAAAAAAAGAGAAGAAATTTACAAGCGTTGCATTCAGCTATACACAATGGAATGCTTTCTATATAAACTAATAAATAAAGCACTGAGAGAAACCGACAACAGCAAAATAAACACTTTGGGACCATTTTGTTATATTCTATTCAAAAGTTGGCTAAATACCAATTCGAAACACGCAGCGGAACTTTATCGAGGCGTAAACATCGATCAGAACACGCTAAAATTATATGTGGAAGCCACCAACCAGAAAAGATGCTGGAGCGGCTTTATATCAACTAGCAAAAATCCTCAAAAAGCCCAAACCTTCGGCAATACTCTATTCATTATCGACGCGACCGGAGACGGCGGCTTAGACATATCGCACCTCTCCCACTATGACGAAGAAGAGGTCATACTTCCTCCGGGAACAACATTTACAATCATGGAAGTCAAGAAAACCACCACCAAAACCTGTGTTTATTTGAAACTACTTAGTGCTTATCATGATGGTGCTTGGCATTCTTCACCAGCCGGATCATCATTGAGTCACTTGTTGGTGACCTCGTCGTCGTCAGATGTGCATGGCTGTGACGAAAGTGAAATGTGATCTGGTGTCATGCAACATCTAGGAGATAGATGAATATTTTCGTTTTGCTCATACTTGGCATTCGTCACTGGCTGCATCATCACTGAGTCAGTTGTTGGTGAGCTCGTCGTCGTCAGATGAGCATTGCTGTGACGAGAGTGAAATGTCATCTGGTTCCATGCGGCATCTGGGAGATAGATCAATAGTATGATGGTGTTGATCGTTTGTGAATTGCTCTGGCGTTGATGGGATTATTAGTTAGGTTTTTATACTCGTTACTTTCTTAGGGCCTCCCATTTGGATATGAAACTATTTTCTGTTTTCAAGAAAATAGCTAGGCTGAAACCATATTAATGCACTTATTGTTAAACTAATAAGTGTTTTCAGCATACTTAATTTTCTCTATTACTAAGCATTTTTGCTTGAAATCAAACATTGATCGGGTAACTTTAACTAGTTTGTTATATTAAGCTACGTCACTTTTTATTTTTCTTCTACACTTTGACAATGAATGTTTATCGAATAAATTTAATGAAGAAAAAGAAAGATAGTAAAACATCTGTGGAAACATTTATCAGTCCACCACTGATACGCTAAATATCAGTCTGTTCACTTTTCCTTCAATATACGGATATGATAGTAATTGAAGATCAATTTTTTCCTATGCAGTTACTAGAGGATCTAGTTCCATATTAGAATTTTCGATTATAGTTGCAGTAGAATTGTAGATTTTATTTGTTTTAAACGATTCACATACACGTATAACAGCAATCTAGTGTCATTATCCTGACAGTCAAACAATCCGTTCATTATACCATGTTTGTTTATGTCTATGGGGACCACTGATTGAAAGTCTATTGTTCGATTTCGAAATCACTTAAATTCAAGTAAAATTCAGTTAAATTCAGCCAAATTCAAGTAAATTCAGAAACGTATCAAATTCAGCTGTTTCCCCTTGCATTATCCTTAGAGGCGTAACCAGGAAAAAGTCGGTGGACACCCCCTTGGATACGCCACTATTTGCCTTCCACTGAGAAAAAGCTCATTTGTAAAAATTTCTCAGTGGGGGTGCTCAGCACTAGAGCCCATCGGGTCTGGGTCTGAAAATTCTGAATTCATCGGGTCCGGATCCGAAGATTTTGAATTCAACTGGTCCGGATCCGGGTACGAGTCTATAAATTTTTATTAGCCAGAAAAAAATCCACTATAAATCATGATCTTTTTTTAGATTTTTGTATACATATTTTATTAAGTAAAACAAAGAGAACGACTACTATAATATAAAATAGTTGTTATACAGAAGAAATAATGAAACTTTTTTAAATACATTTGTATTCTTCGACAGAAACGAATACGAATGAATTTGATTTAATTATTATAGAATCGCTATCGGACTATCGGATGACTTAAAGAATATGTAGAATATGTTACTTGTCGAACATAAAAAATGAAAAAAAAGGATATCCTATCTTTGGATCGATTATCAAATCCGAACTAGAATTTTGCATTATAGAGCTCAAATGAGTGATTAGGGCACGAATCACAAAGAATTAATTATTGGGTTCGGATCCGAGAATTTTGTTTGAGCGGGTCCGGGTCCGGTCCGGGTTTGAATAAATTTTTATCATCGGATCCGGGTCCAAAAATCATGGACCCGATGGGCTCTACTCAGCACCCTCATGGATACGCCACTAATTATCCTGACAGTCAAAGAATCCGTTCATTGTATCCCATGTTTATTTGTCTATGGGGACCACTGAGTGAAAGTCTATTGTTCGATTTATTTTATTTTTAATACATCGTTCATTTATTGTATTTTCTTCTTTCTTTCTTCGATACATACACCGGTGATGAGTCTGAATATTGTCCTTTTTCGGCTGAAAATATTGTTCTCTTTAGTATTATATTTAATTTAATAATCTGAAATGTTTTTCCTTTTTCTGTACACTGTAAAAAAAAATGTGTATCTAAAAAGCACGGTATATCATGCTTTCTTTTTGAAGCGGATTCAAAATGCTACTGTGAGGAGCACTTTCAAAACGTGTTCTTCCTTGGAATATTTTTAAAAGCATTCAAAAAAAGAAGCGTGAAAAATAGGAACCGTTCTTTTCAGGTGCACTTTAAAAACTATTGTTTCTCAGCACATTTTTGTAAGTACCTCTACTTGAAGCGTTTTTCTAATCGAAATACTGCGTAGCATTTTCAAAATGTATTATTCCTCGGCGAAAGAACCTACGTATTCTTCGAGTCTTTGCTGCTTCAAAGCTGAGGTACACTAGGTAAACGATCTGAATAATGAAACGACTAAACAGCTTTAGAAGAAGCAAAGGAAAATAATGCCTCAGCGAAGGAGCAAATGAAAAACTAACGAATGTTTTCTTTAATCACAGATCAGTTTCAATTTAAGAGGCAGTAATAAGAGCCACAGGTATGAATTTAAAACAGTGTAATATCACAAATGTTAGCCATTGTAAATGAGATTGCTGAACATTTGTGAAACGTTGTTTACTTTACAGGTATCGTTTTCTGAAAAAACTCTTGCAGTCACCGTTCGATGACTAATGACTATTAGTCTCCAAGGTATGTTTAAAATAACACAGCGATGGGGCAGATTATTGTTTTTCTATTACTTTTCAATAATTTATTTGTAAAATAATCCGACCTTTTGATTTTCGAAAAGTCCGTATATAAAATCCTCAGAGATTTTATATATTATATAGAAAATAGAAATTACAGAATTTCGAAAGGGATATTACGTACTTCTTACCATAATGTACGACAATTTGTCATCCATGAACACATATTCCCCGCCGATGTGTTCGACAAGATATAAATTCGTAGAGCAAAAGGATCGTGTTCATCTTTTTTTTTAAGTCGTTGTCTGCTGTTTTCTATTATTTTACTCTCGACGTTTTGTAAGACGTGGTGGTAACAACAACTGACCGACAAGAAGCTTAAGTGTGCTGTTGTAAATTTTCGACGATATATAGTAGATCAAAAGAAGGTTCTCAACATTATATTTCTTACTATTAAAAATAACAAAAATTTACAAAAAAAGAACAGTACATTCACAGACTATCTCATGCAAACAAAGTTCAATCAATTAATCCAAAAAGTCTAACAGTTCCCGCATCTCGGTCATCATCAGTGACATAAGCAAGAACCTAAAATGATAGTATTATGATAGGATTATACGTAAACGCAGGGTTTTTCATACATTAGCTTTTGGATGCCAAGAAACAGCAAATGTTTGAGCTTCACATTTCAAAGCTAAAACACGTTCACCTAAAAGAATATCGTAATAGAAATACAATAGGAGCTAAGTACTCAAACATATCATACCTGTTTCAACGTGTGCAATTTCAATATAGGTGTCTTCTGATGCTAATGCTAACAATTGTGAATTGCAACCAAAACTCAGACTTCTTACTGCCCATTCAAGTCTAAAGTAAAACGAAAGATATAAACTGATTTGTTAACTATACTAAAACATACCTTGTTAAAACGGTCAAACATACGAGTTGCTCACAATCCCAGATTGACGCTGACGCATCAGCTGCACCAACAGCAAAATACTTTCCACTAACATCAAACTCCAAGCAAATGCAGTTGCCCGTATGAGCACTCAATGAATGTATCTCTTCCAATTGCTTGTCTTTTGAGAGACAGTGTGCACTATAAAATATCCATAAATTCTGCAAATGCATATATATAGTATAATGGATGATTTATACGTACTCAAAAAAAACAACTGTACCATTTCCAGTAGTAACAGCAAATAAATCACCTGTACGATCCCATGATATTTCATTGACTTCATATTTAAATTGTTCTTCACGAATAATCCTAAAAAAAGAAACAGATTGGATTTTGTACACTCTAACTTAAATTAATCAATTCTTTCAAAATGCTTTTTCTTTCTTGAAAAAGACTTAAAAAAAATAAATTCTTTTTGTTTGTTTTATCCTTACTTTGACGTTCTCGTATCTATAAATGTAATCAAATCATCTTTGTTTCCCACTGATAACATGTTTCCATCTGGTGACCATGCAATATTTATATTTTCACCTTTTGTTTCAATTGTACTTATCGATCTATCTGTTCTTGTATCAAATATTTTCACTAATCTATCACCGCTGGCTGTTGCTAATTCAAAAGGTAAAATTGGATGCCATGATAATTGATCAACTTCTTCTGTATGTTCACGATAGAAGCGTTCCTTTATCTTTACACAAATATATATGATAAATTATTACCGCACGACATAAACTAATTCTTATTTTCTATTCATACCATTGAGCCTTTATCATAAGCAAATATGCATACGCTTTTGTCAACAGAACCACTCCCCAATCGGCTACCATCTACATTCCACGCGATTGAATGAACTTTTCCGTTGTGAGCACTATAACTTTTATTTTTTGTATTTCCATTAAACATGGACTGAAATGTTTCTAACGACAGAGGTGCAGTCATCTAAAATCTATATTATCAGTCACATTACTATTAGATCGAAGAAGAGGCAATAGTGTAAAAATAATGACTAAAAGTTTTAGAACTTTTGTAGAATTTAGATTAACATTTCCTTCACCGAATGAAAATCTTCAGCTGAAAGGAATTAACGATTTTTTCCTCGCCTCTTGATATTCACTACAAATAACCGACAATCTCTCGCTATGTGCGATTCGAAATTTTATGTCTTTTATTGTTAACAGAACCATCTAACGTGCTGACATTCAAAATGAACAAAAAAATGCCAATATTAAACGACTTGATGACATATTAGGAGACGAAATACTAATAACAATCACAAAAAACAAACACACATTATTGGGCAAAAAAATCAAAGGACACTACATATCGTGATTGACAACGATAGCTGTTATTATATACACATACGTACATATAGAATACAATATACAAATAAAAGACATCTCCTTGTTAAGAAGTCAAAGGTACAGTTTTTGTATAAAACGGTAACAAAAGAAAAATCAAATGACGCAGATAAGAAGAAAAAAAAAGAATCCTAATCTGAAACAAACAGAGGTCCAATTAACCGTTTAATCATCATGATCAATACTTTCTTCATTCGGGTGTTCAGATTCAACTTCTTCATCTTCAGCACCATGACTTGTTGTTTCATCATTATCACTCGTTGATGGTTTACGTTTCTTATTGTTTCTTTGACCATTTTTGTTAACATCTTCCTCTTCTTCATGTTCACTTGTATTATCACCGCTTTGTTCATCATCATTCATTGATTTTTTAATTTGACTTTTTTTATTATTTTTTTTCGATCGTCGTTCTTCTTTCATATCTGTTTCGTTGTTTTCATTTTCCTCCTTTTCTTCATCGTCACTCACTCGTGGTGAAGGCGATTTAGACTTTGAAGTTGATGATTTTCCTTTTGAATCATGAGAATGTTCATCTTCATTATTAGAATGTCGACGTTTTTTATTTGTATTATTTCGACTTTTTTTCTCAGTTTTTCGTTCTTTTGAATGTTCAGAATCACTACGATGGTGTGATTCACTTCTGAAAAAAAAGAAACACGAACAATTAGAATTGAAATGTGATGTAAAAAATTATTTCACACTAACCGATCTTTTCGTTTTGTTTTTGATTTGCTACTAGAACGACTATCGCGACTACTTTCACGGCTACTATCTTTACGACGTCGACGTCGTGTTCTAAAAAAAAATTCAATGTATAATATGACTTGATTTGTAGATCAAACATACTTCTTTTTTTTATCACGACTGTTGCTTTTTGAACTTGAACGATGACGACTAGACCTTAAAAAGAATAAAATATCTTACTCTAGCTTGTTATACTTAAATGAAGATTGAGAGATGTCGAGAGAAGTAGATCATCAAAGTGTCATTTGCGTAGGGAAATTTGAACCATCTTATGCAATAATACCCGTGTATTTCTCAAAAAAAAAAAATATTAGTGTAAAAGTTCTTAAAATACCTATCACGTGATCTTGATCGTTTCGACGATGAACGATGTTGACGATCGCGACGTCTAAAATCAAAAAAATTAAAAAGATACATAGGAAAAATTTGCTGATTGAATTTACCTATGCCGTTTATCTGTATCCATGTCATCACCATCATTGTCCCGATCGCGATAATTATCTACATCATTATTATAATTGTCATTTCGATTTGAACGACGACCACCACCACTATACGAATCGTAATCTCGCGGTGACTCACTGAAAGGATCAAATATTTGATAAATGAGCAACATTTAATACTGCAACAAATTTTCGAATACTTACTCATCGGCATTTCGATAGTATCCAGCTTGATACGATGGAGGATTGCGATAATTAACAGCTCTTGCTTTTGCATGTTCAACACGTACTCTTTGACCACATACAATTCTGTAATTAGAAAATCAAATCAAAAAGGATAAACGTGAGCTTTAGAAATGACAAACCTGCCGTCCATTGATCTCACGGCTTGATCAGCATCTTCACCATATTTATATAATACAAAAGCAAAACCAGGCGGATTTCTAAAGTAGATATTCATAAAGGATAAAATTATTGAATTGCACAAAAAAGTATAATTTTATGCCTTTAAACCAATAAAAATGTGGTAGTCCCAAAGTAATAAAATTAAGCTTTGTAAAAAACTTTATTTTTTCGCAAACTATTCACTTATAAAAGAATAGTTTATATCATACAACCCATTCGTTACATTTGTAGCTCTTGTTCTCAAAGACTTATTTATAAAGCAAAAATGAACAATTAATTATTTGTGTTAATTATTTTTTTAGAAATGCAAAACTATAAACGTTTAAACTCATTCTTCTAGCGAAGCAGAGAAATAGAAATTACGGAATTTCGAAAGGGATATTACGTACTTCTTACCATAATGTACGACAATTTGTCATCCATGAACACATATTCCCCGCCGATGTGTTCGACAAGATATAAATTCGTAGAGCAAAAGGATCGTGTTCATCTTTTTTTTTAAGTCGTTGTCTGCTGTTTTCTATTATTTTACTCTCGACGTTTTGTAAGACGTGGTGGTAACAACAACTGACCGACAAGAAGCTTAAGTGTGCTGTTGTAAATTTTCGACGATATATAGTAGATCAAAAGCAGGGTCTCGACATTATATTTCTAAACAACTTAAATCTCTCACAGATGATGATTAGTATACAGGAAGTAGAAGAAGGTTAGATGATGTTCGCTGTTTTCGACCGACCAGCAACTGAAAGCATTCAAAACAAATTACTGTTGTAAAAAATTTCTGATTTAGACAACGAGAATATATTAGCCAATACTCAATTAGAAGAAAAAAGATGTCTAAGAAAAATAGATTTGCTCATGAAACACGCTATAATAAAAATTAAAAAACAAACCTGGCAACCCAACAATCCACAAGGGAACCATATCTTTCGCATTCTCGTTGAAGATCAGAGACATTTGTTCGAGCACCTAAATTTCCGATAAAAACTCGAAAACCTCCTAAAATTAAAAATTCCCAGAGAAACAGTGTCAATGGAACAAAGAAAAACAAAAGTATCGCAAAATTACCTTGCTTTGGATCATAAATTGGCTGAGTCATTTTATAAACTTCTTTTCAGTATTTAACTTTTCAGTTTAGACTTTCATCTAAAATTTAATCAAAAGTGGTATATTCGATGTGGAGAACTTTCTTAAACAAATAAATTTCACCACATGATATTCTTCAAAACAATCAAAAGAGATGTGGTAGAACATGAATGAAAAAATTGTCCAGAATGCTGACAAGCATTTTCAGAAGATTTAATTTATATCCCATCTTTTCTTTAACTGCGATGAATTTGCCGAAAGTCTTCAAAAAAATCTTTGTTTCTCCGTTAGAAGTTCATTCTGACTAGTTGGGATATATGATTAATAAAAAAAAAATTCTCTTCCATAGCAGCACTGACTTTTTTCGCTGACTACCTGGCAAATCATGGTACTGGTTGAGATTTACCCCAACCAATATACATGTCAAGACAGGGTGTGCTTGTCACTCCATTTGCTAGACTAACAATAAACAACCGATAAATCTCAGCACACAAAACCCAACAAAATCGTACATTAGACTCTCGCGAATTTCTTGACTGCTCATTTTAAGTGTTATTTTGTACTGGTATATAAGGAGAGGAAAAAGAAGAAAAAACTCATCCCATCCATTTTTCGATTGTTAGGAAACACTGGTCCGAAAAGAAATCATAAAACATGGAAAAATGGCCGTCACATATTTGTTGGATAGACCAATCATAAGAGAGAAGCAGTAAACGCTAATTTAATTTTAAATATTTTGCAGATATGTAGATAGAAGACAACTTCGGCAAAGGCAGACATCATCCTAGATATTTAGTTTACCAAACTTAAACGAGAAAGGTTAATTAATAAGGCGCCAGGATACAGTGTGATATATGCTGAAAATGAAATTTACTCATACAAGTGGAAAGTGCTAGAGCCCACGTAACATGAAAGAAGCTGCACCGAAAGAGATAATCAACCATTAAGCATCTATGAACAGTAGTCCTACAAGGTTGACTGTTTTCGGAAAACCCTTGAGATTCCACCAATTTCTGAGTTGCTCCGTGTATCAAAATGTGAGTGAAAGTTCTGATGTGTCGTCAGGCAAGGATCAGTAGGACATCTGGTCATCTTCCAGAGATCTTCAGAAAACTCTCGCGCTACTGGATCCAGTAAAGATTCGGGTAGTCGAATTCGATTGAAAGTAATCGGCAGATGCGTACTGGAAGCCTAAAATATTCTTCTAGAGAGGTGAGTGAAGGTCATCAACTTTGTGGTGCGAGTGACGACTAAAGGAAAGCACGAGCTTGCTTCCACTTGTAAAATAAAAATGTTGGGTAACAGACTGAGGTGCTCGTGAGTGTAGCGTAGTGCAGCTTAAGTCAAGGGACCGAGCGAATCGTAGATGAGCGTTAAGTAATCATTAACACTCTTACAAAAGCGTTATGTATGTGTCTGAAAAACATGGTAAAATACCTTTCAGATATTCTATGGAGTAGTCAATTATAATATAAGAGAGAAGAAGAAATATAACGTTATTGATTTTTTTTGAAGAATTCATTTATAACTCTCATAATTTTCCTCTCTTTTTCTCCTTACCTGACTCTCTCTACTCATTGCTACTTCTCATTTTTTACGTTAAGAAGAAACTGGTGCCACCTACTCTCTTATCAATAAACGATGAGCGCTTTAGAATGTAATAGGTAGTGCTACAGTATAGTGTCATAAACAGAGTTGCCAGATGGTTCGGATTTTGCAGACAAATTCCGCTTTCTGTAGTGTTTTCCACAAAGTGTCGGCTTCACGAGGATTTTTTGCTGTTATCCGTTTTCTTGCAATGAAGGTTTTTTTACATTTTCTCATAAAGAATTTTCCCTAGTGAAACTACTCATACGATGAGTACAACTTTACTCATAATTCGTCCATGAGTACTCATATTAGTTCTACTAACAATTTTTGAGTATTGTTACTCATTGAGTACTCAGTTACTCATGTGGGTACTCAGAAAATATTCATTCACCGTTTTATTTGCTAAACTGAAACTGTATAAAGAACGTAGAATTTAGTGAAGAAACACAGAATATTTATATTGTTATTTTCTCACTGGTCTCTCTGTATATAGTCAGAGAAGGACTTGTCTATGACTAGACTTGTAGTCCTATTCTGGCTGCCTGAGATAACTCCTCTATATGAAAATATCAGATGAACAATACTCATGAGTATTTTGCCAAAAGTTATATGAGTACTCAACAATACCCAAGCATGAATACTCAAAGTCGTACCCACAGTACTCGTTACTCACTCATGAGTACTCATGTGAGTACTCAATGAGTAAAAAAATGCAAGTACTCATGAGTACTCGGGACATTTTTCAGCAGAGTACGACTTTGAGTACTCACACTTGAGTACATTCCCTAGGATGCCGCTTTCGGTGGCTGAATGACTTGTCTAAACAATGCTTTTGCAACTTTTATAAAACAGATGTGCACTATTTTAGAAAATAAATCAGAAATTTGCCCAGGAAGTGAGCGGTAACAGAAAAGCATTAGCTTATCTCAAGTACTGCTGAAAAAGAGTATGAAAAATAGTGAAATACTAAATCTTCAAGGAAACCAGCTAGATCAGAAATCTTAACCATTAAGTGCTGCCGTAGTACGCGGAAACTTTTAGCAGTTGTATATATAAACATGTTCCGATCGAGTTTAAATTTATAGCAGAGATAGAACATCGAAAAAGAAAATCGATGTATTTTTCCCCAGAATTTTTTGAGATGTTCTTCTATGGGTTTTCTAGAAAATTCCAGTTTTCATCCAGTCACACTACGACTCCTCGAAAAAATGGTCCAATCGAGCTCAAAATTTTACCATAGATACTTTACACCTTATCTCAGGAATAAATTTTTCTTTTCAAAAAATATACTTTCCTTCTAGAGATATTCAAAAAATCATAAAAATCCTGTATAGAAAACCGGTTTTTGATTTTAACAACCTTCTCACATCGAAAGTTGAAATCGAAAATGCTGAAAAAAATTTTTACTCCTGAAATTTAGTCTGAAGTATCTGTGGTAAAAATTTAAGCTCGATCGGACCATTTTTTCGAAGGGTCGTAACGTGACTGGATTGAACGGACCATCGAAAAAACGCATTGTGAAAAAAACACATATTGTACACACGGCTCTGTTATTCAGGGTATTTGTGGTGATGCTTATATCGTCACGAAAACTCATCGGAAAATCCTGCAAGACGACTCATTTTGAAGAGCAACTTTCTTTATCCGTCCATGAATCAGAAAAAATTTTGAATGTATAGGAAAGGAGAGAAAAATTTATTCACTAAAACATTGGGATTTTTTAGGCTTCGAAGGAAACGATTAAAAATTTCATAACTTTTTCAAGAAAGGTCATGGAGAGTTGGGAGTGGTCTTATTTTATAGCCCAGACTTTCCTCTACATTGGGCTACATTCGGCTCAGAATGAAAAGTTTTTGCAACAAAGAGGAAGGAGGAGGGAGGATACCCTTAAAGAAACTTAGCTTCTTCACTCAGTAGAAAAAAATTTCAGTTGAAACGAAGTAGTGGCGGATTTAAGATGCTTGCGGTCCTGGCGGCCGCCAACACCGAAATTTTTGATTTCATACTATTATACTCTCCTTCTTGTGCAACATAGTAATAAAGTAAAAGAAGTAAAAATAGTGTTGTCTAGAAACTCCTAAGTAAAGTTGTTAAACTTGCTCTTTTGTCAAAATCCGGCAGCACCGAAAATTTTTTCTGGATCCGCCACTGAAACGAAGTTGCTGAACTTTCCTCCACTTGAGCAATAATCGAGAAAACTACTTTTTGCTGACACCTGTTTCTCGTTTGCAGTACGCCGGAGATCATTCACAGACAAACAACCGCAATCATAACAGTTTTTTTTCAGATTCGTAAACTGACTTTTTATCTTATAAAGCACAAAATTTATAGAAAAACGAAAGTCGTGTTTGATCATTTTTGATTACTTCTCTAAAGCCAGATCAATTACCAAGTTAAAAATAAAAGATTAGCGAGAGAACACAAAAATATGTTCCTAACGTCTTCTATTTGACGCAATGAAATAGATGTTCGCACTATGCATTATTTTTATTACAAATATACTACGAAATAGAAACTGAAAAAGAAATCACCCAATTTTTTACATATTAAAAGCACAAAACAAAAAGCAAAAAAAGAGAAGTGTAACTGTCAATAGTGAAGCTATAAAGTTTTCTCATTGTTGTGAACGTTGATAGACAACACAATAACAAATAGAGTAGAGAAAACCTCGTTAGAAAAAAATCAAACTGACGGGGGAGGAAGCATATCGTATAAAACAGTGCCAGA
Organism: Didymodactylos carnosus; assembly: GCA_905250885.1. NCBI lineage: Eukaryota > Metazoa > Rotifera > Eurotatoria > Philodinida > Philodinidae > Didymodactylos > Didymodactylos carnosus. The sequence goes on from CAJNOQ010000002.1 coordinate 13,473, forward strand.
GAGTAAAGTTCAACACTAAAAAGATATATGTATATATTTTCAGTTTTTTTTCGGTTGTTGATTGTATGTTAATGTACTCGCATCGAATGGTGGCGGTTTTTCATCTCCGAATGATGAATCACCATTGCTACTCTTCATATTTCCCATTTTTATACCTAAAGCGACTGTAGCATTACGACGTGCTTGATATCGTTCCCACAGAATACCCAGTAGTTCACCTAGAAGAAAGAATAGTTTTCAAAATATTTTCGATAAATTAGTGTATCCATGAACTTACCGCCTATAACTGGACTTGTATTTTTTGCTACTAAGCGTAAAAATAAAATACCATCACCACCCAAATATCTTTCACCAAAAGCATTAAATAAATTACATTCATCCAATTTCATACAAATCTGTTTATTAATACGTAAATGTTTTTTCAAAAAACTTCGTCGTCCTCGATAACTCATCTGCATTAGCCAAACAGTAATACCATAAATTGTAATCAAAGTAAGAAATATTAGCCAAAACCAATAGAATGCAAATATTCTCTCATTGTATAAATTAACTGGCAATGTACACTGGACCTAAATAAAAATGATAAATGTCAACAATTTATTTTTAGTATAAACAACTATGTTGATAACATACCGTATAATTTAGATTATTATCACCAAGATAACGAATAGCAAAATCACAATAGACAATTCTTGGAAAAAATTGTTTATTTTCCACCCAATCGCGTCCACTAAATAATCCGTATAATATTCGTTGACCGTAATACCAATAATCAATTTTGAAAAAATAATTTATCAAAAAAAATTGTCCAACGGCATTTATTAGGTATAATAACTTTACAAAAAAATAAATTCCCGTTAATGCACCGCCACCAGCAAAAAACATTGAATAACTAATAAATTTACGAAATATATTCCGTGATGAACGATTGGTTGATTTAGCATACGATGCCGCTTTTTCATAATGTTTAGCGATAATTGTTAAATTTTCAATACGGTCGTCAGGATTCGTTAGTTTCATTTTAGCTAATTGATTAATTACAGCCGGTATATCAAATGTTGCATGATGTCCAACAATGTGCCAAAACCATGCTGGTATCCATGTTGTCAAACAAGCAGCGAGACATATATATGGTATCCAAATGTAATACGGTGTTTTATGAGAGCCATTTGCGCCACGAACCATTTGTCTTGTTAACGGCGTATTATCGTCAACTATATAGATGAAAGAATAAATTTTTAGCGTCACTATTTGAGAGCTACTATGAGCCTACCTGAATACGTATAATGAATCCAACAAAAATTTTCTACATAGGCTTTATGCTCTTCACCAAATTCAGCTGGAGGTATACATTCAATTGGAGTACCTAAATAAATACACAAAACTCTTATAAAAATTTACTCCATCTTCACTTTCAAAAAAAAAAGCGCTTATCAAGAGAAGACGTACCTACAAATTGTTTGGCACTAATAGCTATAATAAAAACAGCCAAAATGATAATTGTCCAACGATGACTAAATCGATCGTAAACATCGTCATCCTGTCGACCACTTTGTCCAACTTTACTATAGACGCCAATGATATCATTCAACATTTCTAGAAGAAAAAATGATAGCTGTTTTTATGATGATTTGAAATATGACATTAGTTTGCAAAAAAATTGATATTTGATGATTAAAATCTCAAAATACGAATGTATTTCCGAAATTTTCTTCATTGATTAGAAAAATCGAGTTTTCCTGGCAACGAAGCAAATTTAAAGAAAACGTAATGCGTACTTTTAAAGCTCGTGTAACGGCGGTTCTAATGAAATAAAAAAATCGGCTTCATCTCTTCACAAAAAAAAATAGATAGGTTTGCAAAATTGTTTATGAACCTTTTCCAGAGGACGTCCATACTCAATAGACCTTTGAATTCAACCTCGATCAGACATCATTCTCATACTCAATTTTAAATGCTGAATCTGAAAAAAATACTTTCAGAAAGTTAGAAGAACGAAAACGAAAGAAGGTGACTTGTTTTGAAGCTGAAGGGTTTTTCGAAATTTTAGATCCTTTAAGTTTTTCTAATTTTTCTTCCTTAAAAACATTTTTTAAAAATTAAAAACCAGCTTGATCTTACTCAGCTCGATGCACACTATCAAACCATGTATAAAAAAACGAAAAAAAAATTCTGCTGCAAGTTCGCATTTCCGGGACCTTATAGTCGTTGGAAATTTTGAACATCATACATATGACTATTAGAATTCTTGCAGAGAAAATTGATGTAGCCAGTTGATGCCTTTTTAAACTCATTTATAGTCTGATCTACAACACTTTTTCTGTTTCTTCAAAAAAAGAATATTATCATTTCATGTGACATTTTAGATTCTAACATCGAGACAAGGAATAATATGAAACTGAGATTTTGACAGAGTGTGACTTCTTAAATAATATCTACAGTATACATGCTGTTTTAATCATTTGTTTTGAAATTTTAAATAATAATAATAAATATAAATAAATACAGAGGAAACTTTTTTAGTGACGCTTTGTACATAGTTGAGGTCACAAACGAAAAAGAAGGAAGGAGTTTGTTTTGTTTTTTAAGAAAAAATGACCGACTGACATGCACGAATATCATCATTCTACTTTGACTATAGCCATGTGTTTTTTTCACGCGATATTTGTATACAGCTGGAGTAAAACTATATTGTTATCCTTCTTCTGATTCAGATGTATAGGGAGTGGACGAACGTTTCTTTTCATTGTTCATGTTAGCTAGACAATTAGATTGTACTACTGCGTTGATTACTGTACGTCAGCTAAGTTGTATAACAAGCAAGCAGTGAAGTAAAAGAACAACAGATGTACGCATGATACCAACACAATATTCTAGTTCTACTAAAAGGCTAAAACAATTTTGTTTTTTGAGAATTACTATCAAGCGATATGCTCTTCAAACGAATGTGCTACTAGTCGCAAATTAAATACTTTTCTAAGAGTCGTTTAATCAAAAGGAACCCATCTTATTATAGTTAGAACATCATATGAAAAATAAATCTGTAGAAATATAACGGGTAGAACATAAAGAATGCTGGGTTCTGAGTGGTGTTTTGGGTTAAAATATTGTAAAGATTAAAGCTGAAATTGGTGGCCTTCGTATGGTAAAACAGGAAACTGTAATTCTTTATGGTTCATCTGTTATATAGAAAATTCTGGATGTTCGTTTCAAGATTCGGAAAAGCGTATGTGTAATTTTCATCGAATGATACGCTCTTACATAACAATAACATAACAAAAATTTTAAAAGCTTTTACTAAAATTATAATTAAAAAAGTATAACAACAATAAACCAAACTAGAAATATAAAAAATTAAAATTTTCATAGGCCAAATTCATGAGATAACTACAGTAATATGGTACTGTCCGTCCAAAAAAGCAAGGTCACCGTTTGTTTTTTAAAGAACGCTTGAACGTTGAGAGATAGAGGTTTGCAGTTTTCACCATTCGATAGCCAAGATCTGAGCGCATCTTCTCTGGACCAGACGTACTTTTAAGGTCGATTTTAGATGGTGTACCTTCCAAGTCTTTGAAAAACGAGATCGCTGCTCAAAACATTTTTATAGAGACGTACCATTCTTTTCACGTGTCTAAATCCTCCAAAGTGTCCTATCGATTGGCGTAAGTCCGAAGACCTTAGCTGCCATGGATCGGGTCGGGGCTGAATTTTGCTAGGACCTACCTAAACATCTGTTCTTTAGTTCTGGGAACCTTGAAAATACATGAAAACATAGATTTTCAACCACGATGAATCTCGTAGTGATGTGCATTTTGTGCCCAAAATTTCAGTTGTATTATACTGTATTATTAATCACTGCAACAGCAAGTTTTTACCAATGCTACTAACGGTTGGTCCAAAAAGGATTATTGTGTTAGTATTTTCACATTTTCTCCTCTTTCTTATAATTAATCGAGCAAATTTGTTTACTAAAATACAGCGCGTTGAATTCTCTACTAAATATGTATTGACTGTTTTATTGCAAAATCCGAAGGTGGAAAATAAGATAAAAAGTCTTTTGAAGTACGAAAATTCAGAAAAAATAAGTTAAACAACCACCTTTTAAGTTTTATTCGCTAAACGTTTGTAGAAAGCTGCAGCTTCCACCTATGATTAAAAATTTTGTACAGTTAGAACTGAGGCCGTAATCGTAATGATTTTTTCTTGCAAATTTTCTAAAATTGCTGACTTTTGACCAGGAATCATTAGATAAAACAAGTATAGTCTAGTCAAATTTAATCCTTTCAGATTGAACTTTTTATCATTTTGAAGACCAATGATTAGTCTATATTGTGGAATCGATAAGTTTGAAAAAAATTTCCTTTGTTATCATCACGTGTAGATAAGGCCAAAATCATTTGCTGTTTTCGCCGGGTTTCCGATAAGTCGATCTTTGCGTCGGATATTTTCACTCAGAACGAATTTTGTTGCATGCCATGAAAGAGAGAGCACACATGAAACTACACAAAGTATATTCAGATCGCGCTCTGATGCTTGTGAAAATATTCGAAAAAATGTAGCTCTCTATGAGAAAATACCTTCGGATTTTGCAATAAAACAGTTAATACATATTTTGTAGAGAACTGAACGCGCTATACTTTAGTAAACAAATTTGCTTGATTAATTACAAGAAAGAGGAGAAAATTTGAAAATACTAACGAAAGGAATCATCTGCTTTATGTAAAAAACCTAGAGGCAAAAAGAGCGCTGACACGTAGTCTTTTGCCCGAAAAAAACAACAACTAATTTTTACATCATTCTTTCAAAGTACATAGTTTTAATATTTATTGTATCATAGTCTGAGCGGTAGAAGTTTCTATGACTTCTTCTAATAATTTTGCTAGTAGATTTTCTTGATTAACTCTTGCTCTTCGTAGTGCATTTCTGGTTAGTTTCTCACAAAATTCTCTAAAATAAAGGATTTTGGCAACTTGGTGTATGTAAGTAGTAGAAGTGTAGCAGGGTAGTGAAAGTACTGTCCTTATAGATTTATTTTGTATGGTTTGCAAGGTGTTTGTCTTCTACGGTAAGGATAATCGGTGTACTATAGGAGATTATGGACCGTATTAAACCTTTGTATAAATTCAAAATAATTCTCCTGTTGACATCTGATATGGATTTAACTAGGAATCGTACCAAGCTAAGTCTGTTGGTGCTTTTTTCTTTTACATGTTGCACATGATGATTCCATTCCAGTTGTTGATCAAAAATTACGCCGAGATATATGACTTTTGTTAGAGCTGTGACTGTGGCGTTGCCAATTTTTAGCTGAATTTTATTTTTATATTTTCGTGGGCGACGAGTAAAGTGGATAAACTCTGTTTTTGTCGGTTGAAGGTCCAGTTTCCACCAGTAACACCATTTTTGAAATTCGTCTATTGACTCCTGTAGGCATTTTTGTAAGTTGATAGGGCTGTTGCTGGCAGTCTAGAAGGACGTGTCATCCACGAACAAACCTTTCTCTGTCTGTTGTGGTGCACTGTTCACCGAATTCGCCGTGTACGTGATGTAGAGAAGAGGACTCAGTGAAGAACCTTGGGGTGTACCGCTTTTGAGAACGAACTTTCTAGACAAAATATTTTCTAGTTCTATGTGAGCTATTCGATGATGAAGAAATTCGATTATCCAGAGGAATAAATATGTTGGTATTTTTAAGTTTGCTAGCTTGTAAATGAGACCGTCTATCCATACTGAATCGAATGTCTGTTTCACATCAAAAAATATTGCGCCTACATGTCTGTTTGCATCTAAATTCTTTCTGGAGTAACTTTCTAGTCTAAGGGTGTTGTTGATGGTACCTTTAGAGTTTCTAAATCCGATATGGTACTACGGCAAGATATTGTTTTCGTTTAGAAATTGTTCTAGGCGGCATTTGACTATACTTTCAAGTAATTTACCAATACAGCTTAGTAAACTGATCGGCCGGTAACTTGATGGTTGGTTGGGTGTTTTATCTTGTTTTCGTAGCAGGATGATGTGGGCTGTTCGCCATGATTCTGGCAAATATCTCAGTTTCATACTGCTGTTGAATAAACATAGAAGATGTTGAACCAATAGTTGCGTATAATTTTTAAGACAACGATTATGTATATTATCAGGATCAGGTGATGTATTTCTTAATCGTTTCAAAATCTTTCAATCTCTCTTTTCATTATTGGAGGAAAGGATTGTTGCTTATACTGTTGATGTTTCAGTCTATGGTTATTACACTATAATTCTTTTTGGGGCCACCCGTTACTATAGTAGCATAATAAAATCTTTAGAAAAAGTCGGATTAAAAAACGAAGTCGAGATAAACTCTGACAAGAAAAATAATACAACCCTTTAAGTATAGGACTAACATGATGAAACAGATACAACTGGATTATGATAAGATATTTACATTACAAAACCAAATCCTATAAATAATATAGATTTAGCCCAAATCTAAAATTACGCATTGAGTTTGTTGCTACTCTATTTTGTATATAAATAATTTTATCTAATAACCAAGGCAACAGAAGACTTTTTTTAAGTATTTGGTCCAATGCTCTTTTTTCATTCGAATTATATCCGAAATTTTTCTTGAACAAGAAACAACATATAAGCACAACAGAAATTTCGACTAACATAATCTGCTTATTATTTCGTCTATCTATTCTCGGGTAATAAAATCATGATTGAAAGATTAGATTTTCTAAGAACTTTTGGAAAGGTGGAAGGATAATTTTATGCGAAATCTGAGCCCGATTAAGTTTACTATCAATCAGAGTTTTTGGAGAAAATGTTTGTGCACATTTCGTAGTCTAGCCCAGCCTTAAAAACTTCACATGTATAAGATTATATTTATTGAATGATGAATTCAACACAGAATGGCAGAAGCTGATCAGTTATCAAATGCAGCAACAGTAATGGTGTTATCATCGTATGAAATAAGTATGTAGAGATTTTTAGATTCATCCCCTGTACCTTAGTTCTATGTTATCTTTAGGTTCAAGTTTAAATTAAGCACAAAGACAAAATACACCAATATTACCAAAATTATTTCAATAATTTGTTGTGATTATTACTTTTGAGAAAAGTTCTTTTGACATTTATACTTTTGCTAGTACTTAGGTAATTCTTTTCTCTACGTCTTAACTGGTTGTTGAACACGAGTTATACACCACTTTGTACAGTTTTTCATTGTCTATTTTTGTGCACAAAGCTTTATCCTACCGATCTCCAGTTTAGATTTAAAAAAAATCATTTTTTCGAAAGCGTTAATGCATTTGATATATGATAAAAATAAAAATTTTATGAAAATTTGAAAAATCAACATCTGGTAATAAGAGAGATTCAAAATTAGTGTGTAATGTTGTATTCCATTAGTATTACTCTTACATGCGAAGGTTCTGAAGTATTCTCTGTTTTTTTATCTCGTTTTTGATAGAGATTCTGAATTTGATATCTTATATCTTACGCCTAGAGTCGGGTAGTGGAGACTATATCTCGAGATGCATAGTGCCAAAGTTCTAATCAATAATTTTTGATACATCTGTTTAGTAGAGCAAATGGAATGATTATTGTTTATAAATTTTTACAACTAATAGAAAAGATATTAATCTTACACGGCAAAAATCAGTCGCAACAACGTAAAAAAAAGCTTTTGTACTGAGCATCATCTGATCAGATATCAGATTCAGAATCTTTATCAAAAATGCCCATATTAGCCATGAGTATGATGGCATTATTACAATGATTGATGTACATTGATCTGGTCCATAAAATATTTGTTTCTTCTTAATTTTCCACTCATATTTTGTACTTATAAAATTTTTACTTAGAATACAATTTGATTGATTATGTTATACGATTGACATAAAGGACGCTGTACACGAAAAAAAAATGCATGATTTTTAGTTATTTCATGTACATTCGTTTTTACAGGGAAAAAATATAATTCGCAAGATAAAAAACCTCGTTTATTAAGGAAATAGAGTAAAAATCTTCAAAGTGAAATAACAATAGGTCATGAAAAACTGTCGAAAGATGGTTTATCTCTTATTGACTGACTACTCTCGCAAGATGGATCCAGTAAATAAATTGTTCATGGGTTGCCTTGTTGGCATCAAATAGGTTATAACACATCATGTTATCAAAAAGGTCAACAAAGGGAAAAGATCACAGATAACATATAGATTCTAGGTTTTCGTTATATGTGACCCTATAGAATGCATCTATACAATTTATTATAAAGCAAAACCTTGAATGTTAAACGTGTTTTTGATGATACTAATAAGTTGAAATAAATGATCATAACTCGAATAAAAAAATGTAGTATTAGTAGTAACGAAGAGACGAGAAAATTCATCTATTTTTTTTTTTATCGTGTCCTAACGTCATATTTTTTGTTATACTTTTTTCTCAAGACAAAACAGAACATATCGAAGAGTGTGCAATATAGTGTTTATAGTATAAAAAAAACCTATATTCCATTATTCTCCATTTTATATCATTTATGTATTTAGCATAATTATATCAATAATCATTCTGTTTAGTTTATTTTTATTTCATTCTCAATTTGGATAATCAGTGAACAACACAATGTCAAGAATAAGGTAGATGTTATTACATAACTTATTTGTTATCAGTAGACACGAAAATACACAACCATATAGATGCATATGTATATACAGAGAGTGAGAAAGAATGCTTTAATTATAACATCTGGCATTATTTAATACACTACCTTAGAACTTGATTATATTCACTATAGACATCAGAGATATACGCACTTTTAAACCTTGATAACTCTAATTTGTAACAAAAATGAAGATAGATTGAGAAACACAGAATATAAGAAAACAAGAAAAATTGTTTGAAAAAGTTAAATTTCTTTATAAAAAAATAAAATATTTTTAAATATGTCTGCGTATTCTTTATAAAATATGATGTTAGGTCAAAAGCTATAATTCTTTATATATACTTTATCATACCACTTAAATTGTATGAAGTGTTGTGATAGCTAGAAAGTTGAAGAATTCTCAAAAATGTGTTAATACTTTTTATAAATTCGAATCATATAAATATATATATATATATATATGTGTATATCACACAACAAGTATGTTTTCACGACTAATCACGTTACATAATAGATGTATATTTTGTGTAGGAGTTTGTTTTTGACAACAATGAAGAACTAATACACCTTTTGTTGTTTCTTTTATGTAGACAATTACTAGTATTTACCCTGTGTCTCATCAACACGCAGCAGACAGACAAAAGGAAATGAAAAAGAAAGAAGAAAGAATTAACTATAAAGGAAAAGATCATAGAGAGTAGAGTACAAAAAATCCACTAGATAGAGAAAGAACAAAAATTAATCAGCTGCTGTATGTTGTTGAAAGGTAATTTGAAGAAAAAAAAAGAAGTTTTTCCTTTTCCTCTCTTAGTATATAAAACGTGAACCAACAAAGAAAAAATTTCACGCAAGATCGCACGTTGAACAACCATCGAGATATATATATATATATATATATATAGTAGACGTTCGTTTTATATTGTTTAAAGAATTCGTAAGTATATAATAAATCGTCAACAAATATCAAAAAAACTACTCAGTGTTATTACTGTTGTTGTTATTATTAATAATTTGCTACACTTTTAAATAAATATCATTGTAAGATTTTTTTATTAAACTTGTCGAGTGTTTACTTTTCTTTCTATTCATTCAGCTAGGATATGTTCGGCTAGAACCATTATATTTAGATTTTTACGTATATAATGACGACAAAGTAAATTGATATATTAATATAAATCTCATTTTTTAATTTTTTACAGATAAACTCTGAAAAAATCAGTGTATCATGTATATTACATAGAATTTTTTAATTCTTATGACATACGATTTTGAATTTCAATAAAATTATCTCACGACAAAAGTTTTGAAAAATTAGTTAGTATTGTTAGATCTGAGGACTAAAATAAAGTGAAAATATCAAATAATATTCGTACAGACATCGTAAAGGTCTGGGGATAAAAAAATTTTATGACAGAATTAGTGTGAAAGTCAATTTTAACTCCTTTTAATAGTAAAAAAAAGAAAAATCTTTATTAAAGACTTTCAAGGATGAACACTTTTTCAATTATTACGGTTAATCTATCCACACCTTAACTTATTCATGTTACGATCCACTTGATCAGAAGGTTTTTGACAAACAAAGTTTTATATTCTTGTTCACATTGAATGAACGGTGTTTCTTTTTTTTCTGTTTTTCTTTTCTACGTTATTAATTGTTATTTTCACACACGCGACACATATCAAGGCTTATTTGACATACTGAGTCTAAAAAGACAATATCCTTCTCTACAGGTGTGGCGAGTCTTTTTTCCATACCATATCTGGTATGTGAGTGCACTTATGTATGTAATTGATAATACAAAATAGAAACATTTGTATATTGATGAGAAACATAATTTTTTTTTATCTGAACAACTGCTGCCACAAATATATTGTGTTCTGACACTCGTGCTTGGTAAACGACCGATTTTCTTTTACAATTTATCACACGTTTCTTTGTCTCTGTTTAAATACCTAGATATTGTTTGTTGCACGATTATAATGAAAAAAAAAAAAATCTTTTGTCTCTTCTCTCTATCTCCCCATATGTGATCAGCTGCTGCGTCAATGAGTTTAATTAAATTTTTTTTTTTTGACATAAAAAAAAGAGAAATGCATGAAAAAAAAAGTGAATTAAATAAATACATCATAGCTAAATTTATATTATTAATAAGAAAGGAATGTATGATGAAGAAAAGAAAAATAAGCAAAAGCAAACAGATAGACAAAAAGACATGTCGATAAACAGAAAGATAAAATAACATAAATAATAAGTGTAGATCATGAGATCCCTTAAGTAATATATAAGTATACATACGTACATACTAGACGCCAGAAAAAAACAGCAAATAAAAAGAAAAAGAGAGAAGAAAGGATTTTTATTTTATTTTTTATCCAAATAATTGATACGTAATCATTTGAGTTGACGAAGCTTTTCAACTCAGTTGTTATCATTATTATGATTATTAATATTCTCTTGATATAAACACCTGTTTCTTGTGCATGAAGAAAATAAATATCTAAGATATTGTACATTTACATTTATCTATACACAATAGAAAAAAAAAAAAAAAAAATCGTAAGTTTTTTTTCCTGATAAAGAACTGATACGATAATAATTATGAGCAGTAGTAAAATATCTCATCATTGTTAATGGACAAGAAAAACAACTTGAATGTTCACTTTCAAAAGTGAGAACAAGAAACCTCAAATGGATAAATATGAACTCTTATAAGATCATGGGAATGAATACTAGACAAAATTTGAATTCTGTTTTTGTTTCTTCTATTGAGATAATAAAAGTCTAATAATTTTTAAATAGTTCAACTCGTCAATTGTATATTGTGTTGGCGTTCTTTTTTTGTTTATTAAAAGAAATTTAAAGAGAATATGAAGAATGAAGAATTTACAAATAATGCAACTAACAGTGATTATATAGTGGACGATTTGCCAGAAATAACATACGATCAACAAGGAATGATAAGAAATAATTCAATTAGACGAACGTAAGCAAAAAAATTTGAATACATTTTTTTCCTTTTATGTTATCATTGTATACATTTTATTTTTTATCGCTTTATACTGAAAATTTTTCGAATAAGATTATAGTTTTTTTTTTATTTTGAGTATGAGTTTGCATACCGATTTTATGAAAGAAGTTTGCTAATAAACTTTTGTAGCTCTCTAACATGTTGTATTTTATTATTACATGTGGATTAACAGAAGAATAAACAAAAGAGATAAATAATACACTTCTAATTTTGCACTCAGAATATATATGAAGATGTTTTTTTTTGATAGTAGAGATCGCATGGCCACTTAGTAAACTTCAATATAGATTTACTGATACTCGCAAATCAACTTTTTGTACAAGAGTATGTCTTATTTGTTTGTTTTCTCTGCTTATAACCGCTTTTTTATGTTGTAATCATATTGATTTTTTGTTAGAATTGCACCATCATACTCATTAAAAACAGACAACAAACATGAGAAGTTTATCGAGATCATAAATAAGACAGTAATATGTTATAAACCATATTCTTGCTTTATTTATCTAGAAAAGTCTTCCATTATCAATAACTAGACATGATTATACGAACAGCTAACTTAAAAGAACTAAAATATTAGAATAAGAAACTGCTTCGATATAGACCTCCATATATTCATCCGCGGTATGTGGCTATGTCAAAACATCTGTTTAAAAAAAAACCTTGTTCTGATATCATGTTGTGCACTAATTTAATCTTATGCAATTTTGACAATTGAGACATTTCTATTATATTAGAGTCTGTACTAAACATACACACACACACACAAAAAAAAAAACGAAAAGATGTTAAAGATAAATGATGAAATGATGAGTATAGTTCAATTACTTGTCCCATTCTTATCATCAGTGTCATCTTCCTATTGAAAGAAAAAAAATTGACATAAAAGGTCTTTTTCTTTTGAGAGTGCGTTCAAAAGCATCAACAGAAGAGAACTAAATAGGAAAAGAAAAATGTATGAATTAAATATGTCGCAAAAAATGAGACATGATACAAAACGATATAGTATAGTCATACAGTGTGTACGTGTATGGTTTCATATGAAGAGAATGATGCGTTCACTCGACCGACGAATAGAGATATAGTTCTAGACATAGAGAAAAGTTTAGTTGATAATAGCACTAAATGTTTAACAATAATAATTAATAATTATTAATTGTATAAAAATTCCAATTAGAGAGTATATAAAAACGATATGACACATATGAAAGATATTAATAAAAAAAGCAAGTAAGAGGAGGATAGTAGATGAAATAGATTTATTATAATGTCCTTTAAGAAAATAAATTATGATTTTTATTTTAAATATTCAATTCTATTTATTTCTATTTTAGCATGTATAATCCGACAAAATCGAGTTCACAATTATCGTTAGCGACCAATATTTGTAATGATTATAGTTTAGATAGTGTATGCTGTACAAAACGAACATTACATACATTTTCACATATGTGGATTGTAGAAAATTTTAGTACATATCTTGAAGATCCAGAACCAATTATTTGTTTATCAAGTTCATCATTTTCACCTGTTAGTGGTCTTAGTGTATCAACACAATGGCGTTTAGTGTGTTATCCAAAAGGAAATTATGGTGCTAGTAGTAATTATATGTCAATATTTTTAGAATATATTAAAGGTGAAAAAGATATTAAAGCAAAAGCTGAATATTCATTGGTAAATCGAAAATGTGAATTAACAGAAATAAGAAAAGATGCCCAGTTTAGTGTTTATAAATCAGGTAAAAAAAGTTTATTATCTTCTTTTTTAATCATAAACACTTGTCTCTTTGTGAATAAAGTCATCATGTGAACATTGTATATATTTTTTTTCCTAGGAAATACTCGTGGATTTATTAACTATGTGAAATATGATACATTAACATTACTTGAAAATGATACGTTAGATGATGATAAATTAAAAATTTATGTTCGAATAACGATAATGGATGACGCTATTACTGAAGAAACAAAATATCAAGAATTTGATGAATGTGAAACAATTAATTTTACAACAAAAGGACTTGAAGGTTTAGTAAGAGATTTTTCACAATTATTAAATACGTCAAATTTAAGTGATGTTAAAATAAATGTTATAGTTAAATCATTTCCCGTTAATTTGGATATAGATAATAACAATAATGATCCATCATACACTAATACGACTTCATCAGACTATTCCGGATTAAATGGTCATCATTCTGTTAAATCTCATATTGTACAATATAATGCTCATAAATTAATATTATCAGCACGTTCGGCTGTATTTGCCGCCATGTTTTCTGGTAAAACATTGGAAAATAATACGAATACAATTGAAATAAATGATTTAAAACCGGAAACAATAAAATCAATGTTAGAATATATTTATACGGGTAAAGTAAATGATATTAAATCATCAACTGTTGAATTATATCGTTGTGCCGATAAATATCAATTAGACGATTTGAGATTACAAGCGGAAATGGCCTTAATGAGTTCAATATCGATTGATAATGGTGCTGAAATTCTATTATTATCGGATCAACATCATTCAAAAGATTTAAAACAGAAAGTTATTCAATTTATTGTTAATAATTTGAAGGCTGTTACAACAACCGATGGTTGGCATAAATATGTCAGTTGTGTGCCTGAACTAGTGACAGAAGTTATACAAGCAACTACTCAAGAATAATATTAAAGATGATGAAGTAAGAACTTTATTTATGATTAGACATTTACTTTACATTCTACTCAGTTGGGTTTCTATTTTCATCGGTTTTACCTAATTGATCCGACAAGAGTATAAAACTTTTCGTGAAGATTCTTCCATTATATAAGCATCAACATTACTAAATATTTTCACCGTTTCATCTCAATATTGTGAGACTAAAGGAGAAAAACCGTTTTGGCTTCTTATAAACGGAATCATGTTTTCTGCATTACTTTATCCATCTCTAATATTAGACAAGAAAGCGAGTAGTACTTGAGAATTTTAGGTTTCCGATAAATTTCTTGAAATAAGTATTCATTTTTTTTCTTTTGATTTGTGAAACATACAAATGCAATAACACATTATTCTCTATTCAATTTTCATCATTCTAGAAATTTATTATCCTTCTAACTGATAAAATAATAAAACTTGCCGCTAGTCACTAGAACAATCCTAACCGAAACGACTTCATTTTTATTTGCCCAATGTATAATATGTATAGTTATTATTTTGTACCTATGTTTGTCAATATTCTTTATTCTCTATGTAATTATATTTTTCTGCTATTTTTTATCTGCTAACACATATTAAATCTTTTCTTTTTCTACCATGACTATTTTATTACCAAACTATCAATGATAATTTAATACCCTTTAATAATAAATATATTGGGCTTTACACTCAAACCATATTTGACAAGATTAAATGAAATTCAATCGTTGATTGGCCTAAATGAAAATTTTTCAGTATTTAGAAAAAGATAAACATTTTTTTCTAGTAAAAGATTAAAAAGAAGAAAAAAACTAATATAATCTTGTCCAAGGGTGCTATAATCCTAAATAAAAACATCATCTGTCATTGAATAATGAGATATAAATCATGCATAGTCTCAATTACATAACCATGAGACATCTTGATGAGTCTTTACTACGATGAAGGACATGATGATTATAGACAAATGTTTATCATGTCTTAGTGAGAATTATGTATTGATACGCTAATTTTCTGGTTGAAATTTGCCGTATAATCCACAATTTTAGTTAATCAGGAACATAAAATATGGACTACAAATTATTTTGAAGAAAAAAGAATTTTTGAAACTACACTCGTTCGTAATCCTTCATTATTTCTTCATTACTAGCATCTCTTGAAAAATGAGTAGTAGTTTTTTGTTTCATATCGTATAGGTTTAATGCCTATCAAAAGACTCTCACACTCTATATAGTTCGTGTAATAATAAAACAGAACTATTTGAAACTTTTTTTCCTATTAAAAGAAAAATCAGACATTGTTCAGCGAGAAATAATAACTATAACACTCGTCAAGGTTACGTAAACTTTAACCTTGTTATTTCAAATTGATATATTAATAGAATAAGGAAGGAAATTTGATCCAGTTTGTTATAACAAGAACATACAAACATAGAATTCAATCTACTTTCGAGCCGTACGAAAGGTCAACATTTGATTTGATATAGTAAAAAAAGTGCTTCTGAACTGTCGCTATTGACTTTAGGACAACAGTGGATATCGAAAAACCTCTTGAAAAAAAACTAAAGTCGTCGGTCACTTCGGTCACTTTTTATTCTTATTCTTTCGATGATACAATACCATTGTGGATAAACATTTATAAACGCGGAAATTTTCTTCAATTTCGCTAAATTTATCTACCCTTATCAGGAAAAAACTCAAAGTTTCCTTCAGACTTTATTTGTCTGAGCGTGGTGTCGGATTTTCTTGGAGCCCCAGGACTCGGTGACTTCAAATAGTCTTAAAATTGCATGGTACATATGTAATCGACAACGCTGATTTGTTAGTAATCTTTCTTTTCGAAAACAAATCTCAAAATCTGGTGATAACCGAGTTTTACTAAAATTAAGGTTTTCAGACTGGTTTCATCTAATACTAAAAATTCACCATTCACTGAAAAACCGTTAGAATGAGTTAAAAACGTCAGGATATACAGTATTTAGGCTATTCTATTTATAAAAAATCTGCAAAAAACGAATTATAAAACTCTATGAGTTTTAAAAAGGATTTCTAGAAAGCTTTTGAGCAAATACATAGTTTTGCGATTTTCTTACGGTATGATCACTTAACAGACAAAGTTAACCACATCCTGACGTTTTTAACTAATTCTAACGTTTTTTGAAGGAATGGTGAATTTTTAGTATCAAATGAAAGCAGTCTGAAAAGCTTAATTTTAGTAAAACTCGATTTTCACCAGATTTTGGAATTTCTTTTCAAAAAAAAACATTGCTAACAAATTAGCGTTGTCAATTACACATGTATCATGCGATTTCAAGACTCTTCGAAGCCACCGAGTAAGGGTCCTGGGGCCCGAAGAAAATTCGATACCACGCTCGAATCACTGAAAATTGCGGTCTCACTTGACTTCCGTTTTGAAGAGGACACTTTGACCATCTATTAATGCAAAAATAACAGTATATTTCTACTTCAACTTTTGAGGAACTAGATTGGTTGTCCAAAGATCCTCGCAAACTCCTACTTTCGAAAAGGATTTTGAAATTTACTTTGCTTACGTTAAGTTTCCTGTTAACGCATATTGCAGAAGTTTTCCAGGCCATTTTCGAATGATGTATTACAATAGGCTAAATACTTAATAGCTACAGAGAAACTTCAGCTTGATAGTCATATTGATGGTGTTATGGGAGTGCTTGTTTTCGAGTAGAATTCGTCGGATATATTTAACCGGAATCATTCAGAAGGGTGGATATGTCTTATAGATCATTTAATGGTACAAAAAATACTTGAAAATTATTTTTAAATACGTCTTCACATTACTTTATTTTATATGATTATTAATGTATTCACTATTACAGTTAAAAATAAGAGATGAAAATAACTCAAAAAACAAATAAATGAGATCCTTTTAAAACATAAAACGGTTCATTTGAGGTATCGGACGAGATTTAAACACAACTAAGAAAAATATATTCTTTTCTTACCACTAAAACAAGAAAAAGCAAAAACTAGAAAATATATTTTTTATATCTTCACTAAATTAACAAGTTAAATTGGATAATACCATTGTTGTCATTGTTTTCGTATTATTTTGCAAAAGTGGCTCATTTTCTATCGATTCGTTATTGTCATCGAGATTTTTCTCTGAGGAAGAGAAATCTGAACTAGACATTTTTGTACTACATGCACTCAGTAAATCATGTAAGTTTTCAATATCATGATCAGTTGTTGATGTCAATTGAGTCAAATTGTCAATGTTACAAGGCGAATCTAATACAACACAAGTTTTACTTGAGAAGAAAAAAAACGAACAATTTTATTGGAACTTACTTTCGTCATTGATATTTGTGGTGTTCACTGGAATAATATCAGTTTCTTCTAAATAAGCTACAGTACTTTGTGAATTTGACCAAGAAGGAGAAGGCAACGGATTGTCCATTTCTAACTCAATACTATCTGACTTTGTTTTCAATGATTGTTGACATGTTAAAGTATGTTTTGACGATTTTATTTCGTCTACAGATGTTTTTGATTGTTGTTGATCTTTCGTCGCTTCTGTAACAACTGGCCACAAAAATCCAAATAATTCAGTTGTCGGTTGTTTATCATTATCGTTTTCATTAACAAAAGATGTTATAGAATCTGGAAAAGAATCTGAATGTGATATTACTGATTTGTTGTCCGCATCAAGTAATTGTGTGAGTGAGTTAGTTTGATCTAAAAAAAGGTATAGATTACATACAGTTGATAATGAAAAAAGACTTCATATACCTGTTTTATCAACGATAAAACCGGATATTTCTTCCAGACGTTTTTCTAGTTCATTAACACGGTTAGCTAAAATTCTAAAGAGAAAGGCAACAATTGACTATATAAAATAAAGGATAAGAATCTATACTAAAAAACCGTACTTGTTTGTTTTTCGTTGATGAAGAAGTGTCAAATTTTTGTCCTTGATATTTTCGAAGAGTGCTTCGGCAATGGCACGTAAATCAGACGTTGTCGCTTCATTATTTGGCATACCATAACTTTGTTTCAAAATATTTTGAACTAGAAAAGAAGTATTCCTATCTGAATACATGTTTCTTCGTCAAACAGTTTTCTTTGATTAAAATCCATACTTTCCATGAAGTTGACCCGAAGTTAGGAGTCCCAGCTCTTCTAGTTTTTGGACTTTTTTCTGCTTCATATTTTTACCCATCTTTAAGGTTAAAATAAAAGATGACCCATAACACATACACTGTGCTGATATCACTTTTTATTTGGGCCGTAAGTTTTGGGTAATCATATCTCTTTCTAAGTCTCCTTTGATCACCTAGAACTCCACTTTTGCGTAAATTAGTCACGTTTTCGGAAAGTCATAGTTCTTTATGCAAATAAACTACAGAGTTGAAGAACGTCTTATTTTATAGCTCGAATGCTTTGCTTGAAAACAACAGTTAAACAAAGTCTAACATCTAACTATTTTAAAAGATAAGATGTTTCTGAAGTGCTAAACTTTTCTTGATCGTCATTTTAAAGAATAATATTCTGGCTACAAAGTAAAGCCTTAATCTTAATTCTTCCGGTTACTTAGGTGTACAGCTGTGACTTCTATGAATCTTTACTGGCTGCCTGTACACCTACTGATCTCATAAACTACGACAGCATGGCTTGGTGACCTCGGCACCATCAAGTCGTGTAATAATCTTAGACAATTTACTTATATCTTAGTACATGTTGCCTTCCATGTTGCTCATTTTTGTGTGAATATGTGAATGTAAATTAATTTGTTATAAAATACGCGAAATACATCAATATAAAATACGTTCTAATTTTCACTTTTAAATCGGGTATTCTTGTCCGATGTACACTTACCTTGTTTATGTGTAAGAATGCTACTAGACGATTGAACTTTTCCTAAACGCTTATATGCTGAACGATTTGTTTGCAATAATTCCTAATAAAGATTAAAAAAAGTAATATAACAGAAATTCTATTGTCTATGATTACTACTATTGATTTTACTTTATATTTTGTTGCATTAGCAATCGCTAGACTTTTTTCTTGTCCTAATTCTTTTATTTTCTCTTTCAAATATCTAGAAATAAAGAGCAACATATGAATACTGATCTAATATAGAAAACAAAAGTTAATAAACCTATTCTCTGAAATAACCGATTCAATATCGACCACCCGTTTTTCATCTCCATGTAACATTTTATTTAATTCTTGATTTAATTTCATATATTTTGTTTTAAATGAATCACGTTCAATTTCTAACTCTTCTTTTTGACAAACAATTAATTTTAAATCATTTTCTAATGTATTAATCTTAATAAATAGACTAACAACATGTCAAAGATGTTTAATAATCCAAAAATAAAAAGAAAGAATGAAATTTACCCGTTCACTTGATTGTTCTAATCGTTTCAATAAATCTTGATTATCATTCGTTGATATTGAATCTTCATTATTGCTATTGGTACTGATGCGTGCTCGATGTCGTGTTTGACGAAAAATCTAAATTAAATATTATTTAAAAGAAAAATAAGATACAATAGAAAATCATTAAAATTATGTACATTTAAATCGCCACGAACATCGACTAATTCACGTGATACATCATCAAATTTTCCTTGTAATACTTCTTTTTCATCTTGAACAGTTTTTAGAGCATCTTTTAATAATTGAATTGTACTCTAAAAATATATATATCATTCAATCAATCAATCATTTTTTTTGTTTTACACACATATAATCGAAGTAAAATTTGATGTTTTATGCATTATATAAACTTATCCCACATACACGTTTAGTTTTTGTGCACAATTCAAGATATGTGTGACCGTTTTTTTCGGCTCTTACTAGTAAAACAAATATCACCAAACTATACTCAAATATTCGATATGTTATTATTGAAAAAAATCGAATTAACTACACTCTATTGCATTTCAAGTAGAATTTTAAATTAGTCAAAACTGATTTTGTATAATTTTCATGCATTATCAATCAAAGCATTATCTATCATGCGAAATAAATTTATAGATATTGAAAAAGAGTAGATATGCATTACCAACCTCATCATGTCCTAAATATTTCTTTTTTTTTTTAAACAAGAATAATAGAATAAGAATAGACAATACTAAAGCTAAAATTTCACACAAATACATACATCATTGACATAGTCGTATCCATTTGCAGTTGAATGATAAGCTAATGGATCATGCTATAAATATAGAAACATTAGGGAAATCAAAAACAGTAAAAAAAAAAGAAATCATTGTAGAATTATATTTTATACTTGTATGGCAAGTCGTTTTTTCATTTGAACACATCTTTCTTGTAAATGATCAGCAATTGATTTAAACTGATTACGTTCATGTTTAAGCGTATCTAATTCATTCATTAAAATTGAAAATGCTTTTATTTTACTATCAAGTTTTTTCTGTAATATATGAATCTATAAATAATATAAATATTTCTATTACTAGAAAATAATTTAATTTGAATATCTTTACTTCATTATTCAATAATTCGACTTGTTGTTTTAGACTCATATTGATAGTTGAAATAATGCGTTCAATAAATATCTAAAACTTGAAGAAAAAATATATCAGAATTTTATGAAACGATTATATAGCTAACTACTCATACACAAATCATTTGACAATCAAGACAGTTGTAAACACAGAAATTAAATAACATTACGATCATATTCTGATTTAAATAAACGCTTCTCTTCAATTTCAAACTTTCTCTTATTAGATCTAACGATCGTTTTTGTTCGTTATTCAGTCCAGATTATTAAGGAAATGCATCAGTCTTCCTTACTATCATCAGACTTATAATAAGACATAAAAAATTATTATCACTTAAAATAGATCATGTTGAATAAAAGAAAAACATAAACAAAAGTCTTTGACACACAATACAGAGCAAAAAAATAGAAAATACTCGAAACGAAAATATATCTTCCTGAGAATTTCTTTTTTTTTAACGCACCGGAATAATTTACTCATAAAAAGCATATGACTATTATCATAGAAAGAAGGTTAATTCATATGCCAAGAAGAACCACTAATCAATTTTTTAAACGAAAAAGTATACATATCAAACTTCCTCATGCTGTAGTTCACATTGACTATTTTCTTTTCGTCTACTTTCAAGTATATAATATAATTTTTGTTGAACTTTTTTACAGCCTGATACGGAATAGAGTGCTGTATCTGGCGGAGCAAATTCAATTAAATCAATCACATCATCAATAATACTACTTTTTTCTAATACTGTTAAACTCGTTTCTTGATTTTGTTGAATGATAATATCTAATTGACGTTGAATACAGGTACGAATATGTTCGCGTTCTAATGGTAAAAATGGTGCAAAAAATGTTACCAAATGTTTTTCAATTAAAGATGCATGCCATAGGCCACCTAAAATTGATAAAAACCTAATAGTAAAGTGTGTATATTACATTACAAACTCATTTATGATATAGACTACCTTCTTCAATCGTTGTACAGAATATAGACACAGAACAGTTTAGAATTTAGTTTTGTAGTTTACTGGAAAACTAAGTTCATATACAAACTGTGCACATACAAAAACTGATTTTGTATTTTTCGATAATTTTAGTTTAGAATACTATAACAGAATATTTTTTCGCTTGTATTTTGACAGAATAAAGTTTATACCAACTACCTTCTTCGTTAAATGCTGCATTTGATAAAGCTTTTTGAAATTCTACTACATTGTAATTATCACGTTTAATTCCTGATAAATGGTACTTTTGTGCTAAACGAATCATTGATGTGCCACCTGTATTACTAATAAATATCAAAAAATAATATTAGAATCTCTATTTTTAATAATATATACGAACAATTGAATTTACCTTAAAAATATAAATATTGTTTTTCGAAAATCAACTGGTTTCGTATAGCTTGGAATATGAAAATCAATATAATAAATGATGGTATCGAGTAATTGTATGGGCATCTTATCAACTTCGTCAAATATAAATATCGATTGGGAACATCCACTTGTAGCCTTTTCAATATCCTTTTTAAGATGTTCCTAAAGCATTCTTCAAATTATTACTGTTTAAGAACGAATACTTTTTGTTATTCTTGTATTACTTACACCCTACCTTGTACGTGATCAAATGTTCAGGATCATTATGCATAAAATCACGAGAAGATACGTATAATCGAACATATTTACTCTCAAATCCTTTTCGATATAAGCTTTCAACGATATGTTTTGTAACAAAATTTTTCCCTAGGAAAAAAAAAAGGAAGATACAGAAAAAAAGTTTGCAAACGTCAGTGAGAATACTTTTGTCTTAGAGATACAAATATTGATTGATTCGTACCTGTTCCTGTGCTTCCATGAAATGATAATACTAGAGCTTTTGATGGATGTTCTGTTAAAACATGTGAACTAATTGACTTTAAAACAAGATCATAAGCCATTGGCTGTCCCATTAGTTGATGTTGCATTCGTGTTTGAAGTACTGAAAAAAAATAGAAAATTAATAAAGAAAGAGAACTATCAAACGATTGATCACCTGTAATATTATTTGGTACCCAGTGTTTCGAACAACATTCAAGAAAACAAAACATATGCCAAATACTAGAAACTCCACTCATTATTTAATCTAGAAGAAAACAAATAGAAAATAACGGGAGCTGACTTATTAGACTATCTAATTAGATCTTGTTGTTTTATCTATCGAAGGAAAGATATACCGTTCTATACAAGATTATAGAAACGATCTGTTTTTAACGTTTTTTACTCGATTATAATATCTCGAACAAATCTGAAAAGTGATTTCCTTAGCTAAAAGAGCTTACAATTACGATCGAAATGTAGGCAAGTTTCATTGAAATTTGCTGAAATAGAATCTTCAGAAAATCAGAAGTGAACGAAACCAAGTTTCTGCGAACAAAATGACCCGTCTTCGAACACTCTTATATCAACCTGTATTCATTTTATGAAAGGTTCCAAAGACATTTTTTTCTGTTTATTTTTCAAGTTTTAGCGAGCAAAATACAAATGAAAATAAAGTCTGCTAGTTTTTAATCACCATTAATAAAGAAATTAAGAAAAAATAAACAAATATAATAAATGAGCTATTAGTATAGATTTATCCGAAAAAATGAAATGAGTAAAATTGCTGACGACAATAATTAATTTTAATTCTGCGTAATGTATGTGGCATTTTGTAAATATTTAAACACTGATATCTACTTCGTTATTCAAAAAGGTACTGCTGGTAACATGTTTGGATCGTGAGTGTACTGGTCATAAAACGTATCGTCATGCCAACAATCTGGCATAAAGACAATGAAGCTTTTTCAAGTTTATAACAAACACCTCTCCTACTAAGTTTCGGATTCTTAATCTGCTAGTAGCATTGACTCAAAGCTTTCAACTGAGAACAATCAAAGTTATCAAGTATAATGAGACATCGATAACTATGTTGGGAATTGTCACCCGGATATATACTGTGAAGCAATTATTTTCATTCTGAAGTTTGAATATTTCACAGATTTTTAATTGATTTCTGACTGGGTTTGAGCGAAGACGATTTTGGCCAGTACTTTAAAAAAAACGATTTTTCCAAAATCGAAAAATTTCAGAGCAAGGATTTAGGAAGAAGTCTCTGAAATCCTAACCTTTTCGCCAAACCTCTTGTGAAGGACATTAAAGAAAGAGTTAGGCTTGATGAGAGTTATAACAACTTCTAGATTTTTGGAAAAAGACGCTTTTTCTAGAGTGTAGTTTGTTTCCATTCGTTTTATTGTTTAATTAAGTCGTTGGTAAATTGTCTGTTCACCTGATTTGTTTCTCATTAAACTTTCTTTGCGGTTTTTTCAATTGTAGTTATCGATATTTCGTTTCAACATCCGTTAACTATTGCCATTCTCGTTTATTTTTCAATAATAACATTCAATTTTTCACAATCATTTACTTCTTTGTGCACGAGAGAATATCAGACATCTTTGTTACGTTGATGATGTAATTATTCCATATACATTTTCTTTCTCTTTTATTTTGTGTGTTTGCTCTGGTGTTTGATAAAGGATGAACGATTATGGCTAATGCGGCAACAACTTGAACAGATAAAAACTTATAAGTATTTTCCTACAAGTCATAAAAATGCACTACTTTGTCTCACGATCCAACGTACGATAATAAATTATTTTTTTCAGAAGATCAAACGTTGACTCATACTATTTTTGAAATTTCTTTTTCATTTTTAGAGAAAACATGTATTTTGAGGTGGCAGAAAAACCGCTACTTCGGATTATCAATTTGAAATGCCTATTTATAACCAACAAAGCAGAAATTCAAAAAACAATACAGATAAATTTGACATAAACGTGTCGACTTGTCGTTTTGCAGTCAAACTAATGTTACAAAAAAGCTTTAGCGATTCTGCTAAATGGTTCTATACATTAGCCATCTACTTATTTATTATGTAATTTTTTTTTCTTTTGTCTATTTACATTAGACGTACTTCTATATCTGAAACTTTCGTTTCATTCGAATGCACGTGGTAGACAAAAATGTTCTAAAGAAAGGCCTCCTTAATAAGAATAAAAAATAAGATAAAGTTGCTCAATCGAGACGGTTGACTTATTTTATTCAGTATTATAAAGGCTTAAGAAATATTCAAGCTATTCTTCTATAAAAGTCTATTCATGGTTAGAAAAATATTAGATTTCTCAAAACCATTAAGTAGAACTCGATGTATCAGGTAAAAGACTTGTTCGATACAAGATGAAACTTTAATTAATTCAAAAGATTATTTCTGAACTAATAGAACTCAAAAGATAAATGTGAGTGATAATCTTTTTTGAAATAGAATTAAGTGTTTGATTCACTCCGTTCAATGCACAAGATAAACGTGAAGAAGAATGAAAAAAACATGTTTTTATCAAATGTAAGCTGTAGCAAAACTTTGTGTACATGAAAAACAGTAAAGATGTACGTGGAATTTAATCTCACTAAAAGAGATATATTAATCGAAACAAAACAAAAAAAAACAAACATAACAGTGTATTATGTTTTATACGGATATAAATATGTAAAAAGATCAGTATAGAAAAAATATATATCATCGATGTTGTTATACATCAACAATATAAAAAAGATAAAAGAGTTAAGTTAGTTTACTAGACAACACTGTTCTTGTGTTTTAACAAACATATAACAATCAAATAGATCTTTGAGGATGAGTTTAACGATCATACTACTGACGGAAAGACAATATGGCAGATAAGCAGTTTTGAGATTTTTTTTAAAGAGCAATAACAACAGCAAAAACAATGTAAAAATAAAATAGTGAAAAACAAGTTTATCACAAATATTAACATTGACGGAAGTTATAAGAAAACTGAGATATTTTTGCACTGAGCTCCTAAAGACATGCATATTTTGTTATTATTCTTTTTATCAAGCTTAGGTTGTCTATGACATGTACCAATAACTGAAAAGTAGATAGTGCCTTTTTTTTCAATTTTTACCATTTGAACATGTTTTATCGATTTATGTGGATTATGGTAGCAGTGTATAATTAGATGAACTTATGTTGGAATAACCTGCGGAATTAGTTGGCGCTGACTGAACGTCAGATGATAAAGGTATATCGGTACAATTACCACCATTAGCGTCCATAATGAACTTTCTTAAACAACCAACAGCACTAAAGTAGCCCTAAAATGAAAACGAGTTCAACTCTATTTTCTTTTAATATATCAGTATTTTACCTCATGCTCGAGAAAAATAGCTTTTATTCGTCCTTGAGACCAAAAATCCATGGCAAATGCTAAAAGCCGCATTGACAGATCGTTAATACGTAAAAAACTACCACTGAATAATATACGATCAACATTCTAAAATAAAATAATAATAATAATAACAGAGATCATTGCATGTAGTCAGAAATATTTTTAAACTAACTTCCGTTTTTGCCACCATCATGGAAATTGAACCAATATTATTCAACACAGTGACAAGAGTGGCACGCGCCAAATCTTCTTTTGACGCTTGTTCACGTTTGTCAGATAAATTCATATGGCCAAAACTTGAAATACAAATTAGTTAGTTACACAAGATTTTTCGCTTTCTTTTTTCCTATTCAATCTCATCGAATAACAATATTTTCACTCTAAAATGAGTAAAATAGTCCTACCTGGATGCAACAATATGTGCCGGTAAATGAAAACGATCGTAATCACCACCATATATGTCTTTCACCAATTTATCAACCTTAGTTTTAAAAACGATATTTAGAACGCATATAAACGTTATATATATCTCTATAATCTTATACTTTTGTACTATCACCGTGTATAGCTAAAGTAATTGCTTCTTCGTATGTTGAACAACCGGTTAATAAACAACATAGACCAAGAAATGTACCACCACCTATACTATAAGATGAAAAAGAAAAATTCAATTAATTTGAATCTATTTTTCACTACTTGATATACCTTGTTCCTGTTATACGTCTATAAGAGTGTTCTGATTGTACGTGTAAAATACTTATTCCACTGCCAATGTTAACGAGTAAAAATGGTTTTTGAATATCAAACTTAAATGTATGTTTATTTGGATTATCTTCATTTTGTGGTTCTTCGTAGCAAAAACATTCATTTGTATTTAACTTTGTTAGATAACTTAAACCATTTATCAGTGTATCTAATTCATCACATTTGCACCATTTTAATTTCAATTTCTTAACAAAAATAAATAAATCTTTTAAATAGAATTTATTTGCGTTTTAAAACTTTTTACTTACTTCCACGGCATCTCGATCAAATTTATAAGCACCACCACCCGTAGCAAATATTTGAAATGTTAACGTATGAAGATTTCGTGATACACAGAATTCAATAAAATTAATCATTTTTGATGTTGGAAAACGGATAAAATGTAAATTACCACGTCTTCCTCCTAAACGGATGCTTTTCAGTTCCAACAAATCGTCTCTTAAAAAAAATTTTTTTCAACTTATAATTCAGAATTCGTTTTCTAATTTCATCATACCTTACACCATCTTCTCCATCTAAAAAGGACAGAAAAATAATTCATAGTAGAGCAGGATGTGCAAACAATGCTGAGGTATGAAATTGTTTCAAAAAGACGCAAACGCTGTCTCCAGATAGAAAAAACAGTTTCTCATATCTGCTTGCTCGAGAAAAAGTTTTAATAAAACAGCATTTTTGCTGAAAAATAATCGCAAAAGAAAATATTCTGTACTACTGAGGAGTTTTTTAAAAATTTCCCGTGAGAAGTTTTGCTCTTACGAGTAGATGATTCTGCATGTCTGCTTTCGACAGAAGCATAATGGTTCAATTAATTTATAAAAAAACTTACATGCTCGATTTGATGTTAAATAATGACGAATATTTTGTAAAATATCTCCCTCATGTTTGATTTCATCAGCCGTTAGATCCAATGGTTCAAAATATACTAATTTAACTAATGTACCACCAATATCAATACCAAACCATGGAAATACTAAACAAATGATAGAAATCATCAGTCCAAAATTATGAAACAAAAAAAGCCTAATACCCTATTTAAGTTCGAGGAAGACTAACAAACGAGATAACTAAAGCGTAGCTACAAACAAAGACTTTTCAGTAGTTTGTCTTGAAACAAACTGATCTACTTTCATTTGATTCGGCAAGATTTTCCATGATGGAATCAGATACCAGTATCCACAGTATTATGGCTAAAGTTTAATCGAAAACCGTAACTTGAACGTTTCACCAGCTAGAACTTTGGTATCACGTTCGACATAAGCAAATCTTCGATTTTACTTTAGGAAAAAAAAGACGTTTTACCGGGTACATCATGTTGTTCACACACGCTTTGATTACTATTTTTTACTAAGTTCATTGTTGATTCTGGAATAGGTTGTGGCGGTGGTGTTTGTTGATTGCTTGAATTACTGTCACAGACGTCAGACACATTGGTACTATATAGAAGAAAGTTATTTATCGACATTATTTTGAATGAAGACTAGTCTAACTGATGAATTAAAAAAAAAAGAAATCTTTCTATCTCTTGCATTTATTTTATAGCTTACAGCTAAGTCAGAAGCGTGACATACGAAACATATAGAAGTAAAATTATATGGGAACTAAATCAGATGTTCTTTAGATCATTCTCACACTTCGTACTTTTTCACACTTGCTTTAACTATTACGATTTAGTGCACATGTTGAGAACAATGATAAGTTTAGTGCATATGTTGAGAAGGATGATGAGTGTACAAATGACTAATACTATAACAACGATTTTGTCTTTCTGTCTGGTATCAAATAAATCATACACAAAATGGATTTGCGAGCTAATCCAGAGTACAAATTTCGAATGATTAAAAAAACAAACTTTTTAATTTCTTACTGTAACTAGCTAATTTCGCGAAGAAAACTCTTTATTAAGTCTTTTAACTTATGACATTTAAAATCAGATTCTGACCAAACGACTTGTGCCATTTTGTAGAGCGTAGTCGATAGCATATAGAAACATATTTTTTAGTTGCCTGTAGACTAAAGGTTCTAGGTTATAAGACATTCAGTATTCCTTTGCAGACATCGCGTACAAAGCGTCTTCAGTGAGCTAATTTTGTAAACCTTAGGCACTGGCGAGTATGTCATTCAAAGTCGTCTTCTTTATTGCTCAATATACTATCATATCTAAGTTTATTTTAGCGGTTGAAAATTTTTTTATCCGTTCTTCCTTTTCTGATGCTAATTGAAACAATAATTGATAATTCATGATGTCACGCCGTTACCGAAAGAACTTTTTTTAAAGTTTCATCCAAGTTATTTAGTATATTTCTGCTAACAAAGGGATGGTTTATAGACAACTGACGGACTATCTAACCACTAACTTTTATTGTGAAGAAATTCCTTATTGAGGAAATTTTGGTAACGCCGTGACAGATTTTTAATAAAATACAGTTTTTCTGCCAACAGTGGTGTTTCCTCAAATCAACTCAAACTAGAATACAATTGTGCTTTGCACAAGGTGCGATGTTGATAGACTTTGTATGTGCTGAATAATGACAGAAAGCGCTGCAACAGTATAAGAGTTAATAATAACTCTTTTCAACACAATAGGCGGCAGTGTACAGATACCAGAGTAAAATCTGTCTTAGATGCAGACCTAGAAGAAAGAAACATTAAATCCTTGCATAATTAAGGCTAAGCTATTGTTTCTTCTTTCATCAGATACCTAAAAGAGATATCTTATAAATTTATGGTAGTGAATTAATTATTGTTTTACTTTCTTTTTCCTAATATTCCTAACAATCTCAATTATCAATAACTTGATGTCTTCGTATTCTGACCAATGAATCTTCTTTTTAAACTCTAACTCTCATCTCTTCAGTCCAATGGCACTGGAATAGGGTTACCCCATTGATCATCTGTATCCAAGGGTACCGAAACAATGAGCATTAGATAGCTTGTCCAAGACTATCACGCGACCGCCGTTGCCGAGATTTGAACTCCGTATGTTTGAAGTACGTTGTCTGCCTACTAGCCGACTGAGTCACACGGTTTTGCTTTCTTTTTCGTTGTCTTTCCCTCACTAACGAAATTCTTTTTTCAATAAAAATAAACAATTTATTTTATTTTATTCTCAAAGTTCTCCTTAAAAATGGCGCTGGCAACAAATTATATGAAAAACTTCTAGCGAAGGAACGTTCTCAACTGATAAATCGCTCTCGGACCGAAACCTAGTGTACTATGGGTAGTCGACCATGCTGATTTCGAATATCAACATGCTACTAGACCTTCAGAGAATGGTTTTCTAGAAAACCAGTTTTCCAGAAACTTCAGAAAATCTCCGAAACTTTTCATAATAAATCATGTTTGTAGCGCGCGAAAATCTGATTAAAATGAGATATCTCACAGCTCTACACGACCTTTCTTTGCAAGGTTATAGAATTTACAAGAAGAGCTCTAAATTCCTTTTTCCTTTTTCTTTCTATACCTCTGATTGACAATGAACATTTAGGACTTTTTTGTAGATTTTATAACATTGCAAAGAGAGGTCGTGTAGAGCTGTGGGATGTCTCATTTTAATCAGAATTTCGCACGCTACAAACATGATTTATTAAGGAAAGTTTCGGAGATTTTCCGGAGTTTCTGGAAAACTTATTTTCTAGAAAACCAGTCTCTGGAGGCCTAGCAGCACGTCTCATGTTGATATTCGGAATCAGCATGGTCGACTACCTATAGTTCACTAGGTTTCGGTTCCAAAGCGATTTATCAGTTGGGAACGTTCTCTCGTAAGTCCAACATACATTTTCCGTTAACTTCTTCCATCTTAGGGCGCAGAATGTGGACCACTGCTCGAAAAATGAATAAACATGCGTTAATCTCGAGTATATCAAGCTCAATATCCCGTTTTCTCTAAGTAACGTATTTCTCCAGATCATGAGGCGCATATTTTGCACAAAATAGTGACTAAAGAAAAAAACATTTTTCGCATCAAAAACACATAATGTCTGTCGACATAATTATACATCAATCGATGCAGATCACGCTTATTCCGAATATGATTAAATTATTTGATTTTGGAGCACAGTAACCGAATAAATTAAGGAAAACTCGAAAATCTTCTATATGCTAGCGGCCAAGTACCTCCTCAAAAAAGAAACGTAAACGTGGTCAGATGTACCAGAACACGTCAGAATTTGATGTTTGTTGTAAAAAAGAGGCCAACAAACTACTATGGCATTATTAATTTTGTTTTTGATAATCTGTATCGATAAAAATTCGAATATTTACCTTTAAAAAAAATATGTCACGCGATTACCAAAAATGTCACGGTGTTACTTTAGTTTAATTGCTTTCCTAAGCGACCGAAGCTCATTTTCAGAAATATTTTATTACCAATGTGTAGACCGTAACCTCTTCCGCAAACTTTATCTTGATAGGTTTTTTTTTCCTTGGAAGAATTCGCAGAAAAATAGACATTGAACTGACTGACTTAAAAAAGGGTCGGTTTTGTCACGGCAGTAACGTTTGAAAAACTGTTCTGTAGCGCGCAAATGTAAGCCGATTTTTCTTGTTTTTTCAGCATGGATGCAGAATTCCGAGCTGCATAAAATGACGGTAAAGTCAATCCTCTAGCTATTATAGTTTTTTCAAAAAAACGGAATTAGCGTGTCAAAAATGTCACGCCGTTACCTTTGTCCAGGTTGTTCAGTTCTTGAAACTTCAGTCAGTTCACATAACTCAGCCGAAAACATGATTCCAATAGTTTTTCGCTCTTTTTTTGTCTTTATATCTTTCAAATGGTGAGGTTTTACTTGAGTGCGTCTCACTTGACTGCGTTGCATCTTAGTGCATGATTTTTTAGCACGTCTCATTTGAGCACATTTTCATTTTAGTGTGTCTTACTTAGTGTGTCTCATATGGGTGCGTTTTCAATTACACAACTCATTCCTTAAAATATCTTGAAGGACTGTTTCTCCTTTTACTATAAACGATTACTGACCTCTGAGAATTAATCTCAAACAGTGGTGATGGAAACAGTTCAAAAGTTTCAAAATATTTTGAGGAATGAGTTGTGTAATTGAAAACGCACCCATATAAGACGCACTAAAATGAAAATGTGCTCAAATGAGACGCGCTAAGATGCAACGCACTAATATATGCCCTATAATAATAATAATAATATGCCCCCGCCCTCCCCTCCTTTCGAACAGACGAATACCAGGAGCTTTCAATTATGTCATTTTATGACAAGAAGTGTGCTTAGCATCATTTATAGTATTTTTTTATTAGCTTTCTTTTTCTAAACAATGTCTCTGCGTTGTTGATATATCTCCATAGCCAAAAGACTATAATCAGAAAGACTTTATAGATAAAACAAATCTTCCTTAGTAAATCAGAATAAACAAGTTGAATTTAATCGATGTGCTTACTTTATCTCACTCATCTTTATTTTGTTGATGTCAATTTGTGTTTATTTACGTATAGTTAACTGTAACTGTATACAGTAAATACTAACAGTATATTGTTCTAAATGCAATATCATCATCTAGAAAGAGCTAGTTATTGCGATTCCATAGACGTGTAAATCAAAGATTTATCCCAAAACAAAGACAAGTTTTTTGATGAGAAAATTTATATTGAACACTTCAGTACAAAAATATACAAAAAGAAAAAATTATCTGACATAAATGATATACAATAATTCAAGATCAAGAATCAGCCGTCATGTTTTTCATCAATTGTATCTAGTTCATTATCTATCTCAAATGTTTTTGATTCATTCATTTGAATATCTGTATTGCTACTATCTTTATCTACATGCTCTTCTTTTTCATCAGCTGTGTCAGTAACAGTTGATGAGGAGTCTTGTATTTTAGCCGTTTTCAATAGATCTTTTTTCTTTTTCATTTCCGATTGATATTCTAGAATTAATGAAATAATATCAGGAGTTTTGATAATTTAACGATTATAAAAACAAAACAAAAAAAAGCTCACGTTCTAATGTTGTTTGCAATGGTTCAATTATCATATCAAATCCATTTGTTTGAAGTGCTTTAAATATATCTTGAACATTAACTGTTTTACGTTTTGATTCTGTGGCAAAACGATTTGCACTAAAGAAGTATAAATAACATAATAAAGTGATTATGACATAAAATTCAAAATAAACCTACGTAACACTTGTATACAAAATAAAAGCCATGGCAGCTCTTTGAATCGATGCTTTGGCATCTTTTGATACGGTAATATTGTCTTCGATCTAAGAAAACGAAATAAAATGTCTATAAAATTAAAATAAAGTAGAAATATATAAAAAAAGTACTTACCGCATCACTGATCACACGAGAAATAACAGCATTTGGAAACGATAAATCTTCTACTTCGTCAGTCATCATTAAACTTATCTAAAACAAAATTTAAACAGATGTACTAGTTCAATTGTTCGTATTAA
Source organism: Didymodactylos carnosus (assembly GCA_905250885.1). Taxonomy (NCBI): domain Eukaryota; kingdom Metazoa; phylum Rotifera; class Eurotatoria; order Philodinida; family Philodinidae; genus Didymodactylos; species Didymodactylos carnosus. The sequence goes on from CAJNOQ010000002.1 coordinate 46,784, forward strand.
CAAAAGATTATTGGACTATCTTTTCTCTCTTTCAATAAAAAATATAAATGAACTCTAAGATGAAAAATGATTGACAATACTTTTCATTTGAAGAGACAACAAAATGAGATTTTTAACTAACTCTTTCAGATAAATTTTTGTTTAAGTAGAAGAAAAGTGTTATTAATAAACTGAAGTTATCAAATATATATTATTCTTTTGTTTTACTTCATCTTCATGACTCAAATAGAAACAATGCTTTAAGAAAACATCCGAGAAGCTTTAGTTTTTTCTTTATTTTTGTAAAAATAACACAACTTTTCGTCTATATAAAATAAAAAACAGACAAGCATTTTCCACAAAAACAAAAATATTGAGAATAATATTTAAATGTCTGAATTATTATTCATTACAAAAACCGGTATCTTTTGAAGCTAAATAGAATAGAAAAGAGTCATACTTAATCTAAACTATTTTGTTTTTGTTCATTTAGTACTTACAGGATGTATTATCTTCTACTTGTTCTTGCTCGACCAGTTTATTCTCACTTTTAATAATCCAACCTTTTCTTAATGGTATGTTTTTTTGTAATGCCATTGGCCAATTTTTTGTTAACAAATAACATAATACTATATCGAATACTAAAAAGACAAAACAAAAAAATATGAGCAAATTCGATGAAAAACTACAAATTGAACTATATAGAGAAAAACATTTACTATTCGTAAACAAGAGGATCTATATCATTAAGATATTTAAGAATATTCTCAATTAATAGTAACTTGATTCCATTGTGCAGATCTTTTACAAAAAAAAACAACACCAAAAAGAAAAAAAGGCAACACATTTAATCAGATGTGATATTACACATTAAATAGAAGCATCTTTTATCTGTTGTTCTTTTATTTCATATTGTTCTAATATTATTGATTTATATTCATTCCATTTGTCGTTTTTCATACTCAATCTAATATGTTTAAAAAATTCATTGTAATGATATAGATTATGATACATAATTAATGTTCGTCCGAGCAATTCTTTTGTATGTATTAAATGATGAATATAAGATTTTGTATAATTTTTACATGTATAACATGGACACTTATCTATTAATGGTTCATTTAGATCATAATATATTTTTAAACTAAGATTATATTCAGTTTGACGTTGCTCTTTATTATCATATTCATCTAAATTATAAATAAAATTTAATATTCCCAGACGTTCTGTAACAAATGGTACATAAGCACCCGAAAATAAATCAATGCCATAATCAATTGCTCGAACAACATTATCCGGTCGCCATAATAATGGTAATATGTATAATATATTATCATTATCAAGTTTCTTTTTTGTTTCAGCAATTAAAGTACGATGTGCATCGATATTAAATAATTCTGATTGTGGACCATACTTATGAAATCCTTCGAAACTTACACCCAATATTTGTTGTTTATCGACTAATTTAAATAATCCCTCTAAATATAATTGACGATATCTTGAATTTGAACCACCAACTAATGACACAATCATATTTTGTTTTTTTTGTATTTTTCCAAAAAGTCTCAATGTTCTTTCACGATCTTTTCGATAACGTTTCTCTGTACTATCATCAAATGTATCACCATCAAACATACTTTGATATACAGTTGGTTTAATTAAATCAATATAAGTATTAAAACGATCAATATTCACTTCTTTTCGTCCGGATTTAGTCCACACAGATGTATACAGATTACCATTACAACCAGATCGTAATTCAAGTAACGGATCATGTAATGGGGTATAAAAGCCATACGGAAGATTGGAATATTGTGCATAACCACCATTGGACGGATAAGATTCTAAATTGGTTATTGATTCCAATATAGTACTAAGAGGCAGTTCAATTAATTTAGTAACATTATCGGGTAATTGATCATTGACTAAATGAGGTACGACACCAGATCGAGTGTAAAGCATTGATGTAGGCGTTTCAATTTTAACGACATCATTCACTGCATTAAAAACAAATTCACCAAGACGAGCTGCTGATGAATTATTTAGAGGAAATGTTTTAAATGTAGCCATCTAAAACAAAATTGACTCTCTCGTGACAACTCAGAAACTATTTGACAATTGAACATGTGTTTGTACATGCATTCAACTTTTTCTTTACAAAACTACTGTTTTCAAGCAAAGTCTACAAAATGTGTCTGTACAATACTTTTAACTACCATGGGTCGAAAAATTATTCGTCCATCCCTATAGTATCATATTCTTTCGTTTCCAATTTGAAAATCATATATACTAGAGAGTTGCCGTTTTCACCATCGTACAAAGCGCATTATCTTGTCCATATGTAGATATTATCACCATTTAATTCCGTTTTGTTTTTGTTTTATACAAAAACTACTGAATTTATCTGATTTTCCTTCAGTGAAAAATTATTCATTTTCGAATCAAAATTGATATCAACGAAAGATTTTTATTTGTTTTATGAGTCTGCCTTAAAACAAATACGCCGGAGTGAAAAACTCCGTTGAGTCGTAAAAAAAGATTTCTTAGGCGAAAAAATACTATTAGTCCGGTTCCCTTGGGATGCTAAGGCGATGGAATTTATTTTCCAAATACTAAGTCAGATTTTGGCATGAACTGAGTTGAAGGGATCGAGACACATTGAAATGTGTACATTGGATAGTATTTTGAGCACATTCAAGCTTATTAAAGATTGAAAAAGACGAAACACCGGCTCCCTCTTCCTCAATGTTTGTTAAATACTACAAATTCGAAAGCTGTTTTGTGTGAAAAATTCAAATTAAGCTCATCAACGAATAGAACACATCAAACTGTACTAGAAAATATCGAATAGACAAAAGCAGAACTCATTTCTGTGGAGTTAAAAGAGCTAGAACTAGTCATCCTGTTTTAAGTCAGTGAACAAATCACTAACTTGAAACAGGCGCCAAATGAATAAACTGACGCTAAACCAGTAAAATTATTTGTGAAACTAAATCTATTGTTGCATCATGTAGACCAGCCATGGGTAACTTTAAGCAGGAAAATAGTGTTTAATATCGATTTAATTTAGTTTGGCGCCAGATTGTTCATCTGGTGTCTGTTTCAAGTTAGTGATTTGTTAGCACACCATGACTTTGTTCTAGCCCTTTTAATTTTTCAACCCACTGTAGGTATGGTATTAGCTCAGTCAATTGTCTAATTATAGAGCATCGAGATTTAAACAAAGTAGAAATTGATGAAACTTTTTATTCAAAAATGAAAATAAAAAACATTACAGATAGCTTAACGTCGTATTTAAACTAGCAATAACAACAGAAAAAACTAAAGTTATTCTCAAAAACTGCAAAGCAAACTATCTAAATCGAGGAATAAAAAGCTCCGTGTGACGTATGTACACAATACGGATTACCAGTGCAAACTAATAATCCGACAGTTCAGACATTGCGTTTTTTCAAATCATTTTTTAAAACTTTTTAACATATGAAGGCTGATAAGATATGTTGGATATAATTGCTCCAAAAGAATGCTTCATTTTTTTCTATTCTCTATGAATTTGAGACATGTATGCAGATGAATACAATTCAAATTAATGCAACGTGTACATTAGATTCGTTTCCTTTTTCATTTATTGTCAGATACAATAGATAAACTTGCGTTTAATAGAATCTTACGCGTTTAAGAAAAGTAAATTTGATCATCATACACATAATTGTCTTTTTCTACGATAATAGTATATTCTTTTTTTGTTAAAAGATGATACACCTGATATGTGTAGAATAGGACTTAGTGGAAAAACCTACTTTGCAAAATCTCTCGTAGACACTTTAGTTGAGTTCGAGTACGAAGAGAAATTCGAACAAATTTGTACGCAATCAGTGCTATTGTTCTTAACCCTTGATCTAAATATTACATAGTATAGAATAGAAAGATTTCAATCAGAATTTCAGCTTTATACACGAAATGTCTGATGAGAAATCACTGATTTTGATACTATTGCAAGTTCCGATAAGTCACGGTATTATTCTTACTTATCCGAACATATATACAGCTCGAACGACTGCTGACAAGAAACCTGCGAAATGACAGTCACAATAGGAAAAGCGAACATATTTACCTTGATTAATCGAAAGTATTTGATTGAATGACCCTCCAGTTGTTGAATGACCCATATACTTTTCAATCGGTAATCGATAACATGCAATTTGTTTTTCCGAACATGTTTGGAAAGTTAAATTCTTAAATCAAATGAAAATGAAGTTAATAGTGAGTAATTAAATGTCGGATGTGTGAGCATCTCAAACCTTTTTCACACTTTCATCGACCAAACCACCAATAACACAAATATCATCTTGATTTATAGTTTCTAATTCATTTGAAGCATTTGGACTTAAATAAATCAATCGTTCAGTTGGGTAAGCTTCATGAACAGGTTTTTCATTCAAGGTAAGCTAAAATGAATAGAATAGCCAGAAATACATTATAATAGAAGACAAAATTTAAACACTACATTATATTTATCGAATCCACTATTAACTCGTTGACATTCTTTTGTGAGTGGACTATTATTTGACCAATTTGTAAGTACCAAATGGACACATGGTAGTGAACGACGATTTGAACTATAACAACGACCGATTTGTCTAGCAAGACTTGCTAATTCCTAATTAGAAACCCAAACAACAGATAGTTAAAGAAAAATGGTTCATTGTTGAAACTTACGAACCTTACCAGACATCGACTGATTATAGGCACAGTCAATACAAACGGTCGGTCCATTTGTTTTTGCTAGTTCTATACGTTCATTTGCTAACCGTTGAAATTCTTTTTTGTTCATATTCACCATGTTCGATGAGGAGAGAACTTCTGCTAAAAAAATTAATAGATATAAATGTCTGACTTTTCACACAAAGGAAAATATTAAATCACTTTCTACGTTAATGATATGTCCAGAACATACTGATTTAGAGAGACTAGTGGAGAAAAAGAGATATATACCATCTGTTAATATTGATGGTATTGATGATGGTGATAATGTCGTTCTTGAACCTAATCTACTATTTTTTTCATCTGTTGGTTTTTTCAATTTTCGCTTTTTTTTTCGGTGTTCGCGTATACGTTCATAGCGCAGTTGTTTCTTTTTGCTTCGCGGCAAACGGACAGGTTTTGTACATATATTCTCAGTAACTGTAGTATTCGTTGTTATACTTTCTACACCGTCACACGTACTTGTCATCTAAAAAGCATAATTCGATTAACAGTGCTAATACAATTCGAAAATTTAATCAACTAGTTAGAAGAGAACTCAAATTATTTACTAACATTATACGATCTGACAAAGACCATCAGCTTCAGCAGATCTGACATATAACTGCGATCTGGATCTAAAAAATGGGTCTGTAGCCTACACTTTCAGGTCTGGACTTGAATCTGGATCAGAGGTTAGAAATGAACTTTTAAACCTAATGCAAATATCTATCTGTAACTTGCTCGTCTTTGAGAATTAGAGTTAACCACTTAGAGACTAGGAAATTTTGAACTCCGTGTTTTGTGTTATCATGTGCAATCTCTCTGACGCTACAAAGGGAAACTCAAAAGACGAAATGGAAAATATGATTGAAGAAAGATTATTCCAATCAAGATTCTTGGTGTTGACTAATCGATCAGGCTAACTAAACAGAAGCCTAATGCCAAAACGTAAAATGAAAGAAATAGTAATATGATTGATCATGTTCTCCTTTCGCTCCAAATAGTAGCTCCAATGAGAGACTTTTTACATCAATTCGCCTTGATTCTGGCTCCTTGAAGCTACTACTTGGAGCTAAAAGGAAAATAATAATTGAATGTTATTCGGAGGAGCAACTTTAGTCTTCTTCCTCTTGTGGCTTTAATTCGACAGAAACAAACGAATCAGAGGCGTAGTTACGTAAGCGCATAAGTGTGCACAAGTCGCTCTACTAACTTATACCTAACTTCAGTTTCATTGACCATGGTGTCAAAGAGACGGAACAGATATATACTGAGCTTTTTCTACAGAAATCAATTCAAGAATGCCGTGTACTAAAAAAAGCAACAGTTATATTGACCAAGCCGAATAAACCTGACATGTCTTGCAGCTTGATAAAAACTATTAATTATGTTTTGGGCATTCTTTTGAGCAAAAACGCTCTACAAAGCAGGATCACTATAAGTTTCGGATAAGTTTTAACATTGAACATACCTTTACTAAAAAATCTTTATCTAAGTTGGTTTTTTCTACTGTGCATATACTACAACCAGTTTATGGAAAGATATTGCTATCTTATAAAATTTCTTGGGCTTTTTGTTGAATACAAAAGCGTATAGAAAGGATGAGGGAAAGTAGAATATTTGTTAAATATGAATATTTTGATTTACCTTTTTAGAACTGAAATGGAAACAAACGTGATCACAAATAAGAGTTCGATTCTCGATATTGAAAGTCGATTGTCATCTTTGTATTCTTTACATATTCATAATGATCAAACATTGTTCGAATTTGAATCAATAGTTAACGAATTAATCGCTCATATCAGTCAAATTGAATTATTAACATCATCATTAGCAGATGAAATTACTTTTATTTTACCCTGTTTATTAGGAATATGTTCTGTACTATATCAGAAAACTCAAACAAAAACATTTATTCTCCAACAAAATTTACACGCACACAAAGAACAAGTTGTTCGTTTAATTGATACAGTTAAAATGATCTATAATAATGTAAAACAATTATTATCATCACAACAACTAATAACATCGATTATGCGTCCACTAGAATTTTGTTCAAATTTATATCAAGTATCAGAAACACTTCATGAGAATGACGTACGAACATCAGTATCGTGTTGGAAATTGTTTGTACCAATATTAGCCCAAATAGCAGCTAGTAAAGATCAAAGTATGTACATCGATTGGCTGACTACGGTACTGAGAGAGAATAATAAAAAAAGTATTATAATCAGTTCCTTACTTAGCGTTTATTGAGTCACGATGTTAAATGACAGGGATGACAAAAAAGTTCTAAAGAGCTTTGACTAAGTCACCGTATAGAAAAATAAGCAAAATTTCCAAAGAAAAAGTCAAAAACAAATATGGCTTATAAGACAGCGTTGTTACAACTTTAAATGTTTTCTTAAGGCACGTCTAAAGGCTAGAATTGGAAAATTGAGAAATCACCTCCCTTGGCAACACATTCCACTGTAAAATTGTTTTAGGTAAGAAAGATGAACTTGTGTTTTTTCGTTTATACTTCGGTACCTCCCAAGCACATCGATTTGAAAGTCGAGCCGAAGCTCGAGTAGTTAGTGGTTTTACTAGTGAAAAAGATGACAAAGCACTTCTTCCTATAATCATTTTATGAAAATACTTTAACCTAAAGTATTTGCGCCGGCTTTCTAAATCAGGCAACTTCAGCCTTTTAAGAAGAGATGAACTGCTAGAATGGTAGTCGTTCGTTATAATGCGCGCAGCAAATTTGTGTGTTGAAGTTAGTAAATCTAAATGAGTTTTGAAATCATTATCAAACACAACACAACAGTAATCCATAACAGGTAAAATACATGCTTTGTAGTTCCACCATTTAGTACCCTAGAACACTAACTATATCGCTTTAGATTAGAGAAAATTTTTATCTTGTTTAAAAAAATGATGACAGCTGTCCACACCTAAAATGTTTTAATCAGCAAAATTTGTCTAATTACTCTAAACAATTTTTTCCTCTCCCAGGAAAGTGAATCGAAGACATGAACTAACTAGACTATAGGTTAAAGCGTGGTAATTTGCACAAGTGATAGTGACGAGAATACGGATCAGATTCTCCATATAATTTAAATTTTTTTGTTATTTCTTTTTATTTAGGTGACTTTCATTATCAACCAACAATAAATGTAATATTAACAATTTATAAAAGTGCTTTAAAACATATTAATGAATTTTCCCAACGTAATTTTCAACAAGAAATTCAATCATTAAAATTATGTCGTCTATTTTTACAAATGTTACATAAATTAGTTCAATGTAATTGTGTTATCACCTCAATTGAGTCATACAAAGATTTTATCAACTGTCTTTTACAACTTCATTCCGTATTAGATCAAACATATCTTGATCAAAAATTTCTAATTGATTATTATAATCAAACAAATGTTATACAAGATATATTGACTAATTTCATGTCGTATGCATTAGAAACAACAACAACATTTTTTCATGACTTATGGGCTGTATTATCAACAACAATAACTACATATTCAAAATTAATTGTTCTACTACGTTGTATTGAAGCCTATAATTATAGTGTAGACAAAATAAATGAAAATCAACAATGTTCATCGTATATAACAAAAATATTTTTAAAATGTCTTTATCAATTTGTCGATGAATGCTACGTACAATTTATGTTACCTGTAATGACACCACAAACATTTCATAAACCAAATGAAACATACAGCACTATTTACGATTGTGTATCTATGCATTTATTACGTTTATTTCAACACTATCCTATTCAAACAATAGTCACATCTATTGGACATTTATATTCAAATTCAACAATACGACAAATTAATGTAGGTAAGTAAAATTCGTTTAGATTTATGAAAAGAATAAAAAAAATCGTCTATTGTTCATTATGTTTTATATATTTTAGATCAAAGGCAATATCAGAAAAATGTATCAGTGATATCAACATCCGTTTTACTCTCATTTGATTTAATCGTTCAGTCATGTTATTCGTGTTCAAAATCAACATCATGTCATATACTTGTTGGATTACTACTTGTACAAATTATTAAATCACCGCTATTTGTTCTCTCCTATAGTCGACAAAGTTTAATTAATTATTTCACAGAGAATAAAGAATTTCTTCGATTAAAAATGCAAACAATTGATCTATTTAATATTGATAAACATGATTATTCAATCATATTTAAATTATTAAATTTAAAACAATCCACCAAAAGTTTAGATATGCTTAAAACCGTTTATCCATCTACAACAAATCAATTACATTTATTTGTTCAATTAGTTAAATGTATTCAATTAACTGAACAACAAATACATTATATTTCTTCATCTATTTTATCTAATATTCAACAATTTTTTTCTCTACCAACAATAAACAATGAAGCAATTAACAATTTATTATTATTATTGCAAATATTAAGATTATTAACAAAACAGCAACAACAAGTGTTACGAACAGAAGATGTACGTCGCTTATTTCATCATTTATCGATAGTATTAACTACACTGGATTTACCAAACGTAAGTAGTATTTAACAGATCGTTTCAATCATCATTCTAAAAATACAAAATTTTTTCGATGAAAAAGTTCAGTCATTGATATGGACCAGCATTTTCGATCAAAGTTTTGGAATAGGATGAAAAGTTTGCTGAATAATTAAAGTTTTACTTAAAATAACGCAATCTTTGAAGTTCGAAAAATAAACTTTTCACTCTTCTCACCTATTTATTTTAAAGTAAGCTTGATCAACAATATGAATGATGACTAACACTGTACTCAAGTCTATTCTATTTTCAAATCTTTTTGAATAAATCTGTTTTTCTCATATTTTTCTAGATACTGACAATTAATATTCATGTTATGTTATTAAAAACAATTTCATCTTATTCTTTACTTATGGAGGATGATGATTTGAGTCGAATACTAGATTACTGTTTAACAGTCGATTTAATTTTAAACAATCATTATAGTATGACATATCATTTTGAATCTTTAAATTTGATTTCTAAACTCTGTTTTCGACAACAATGTAGTAAATCATTAACAGAATTAATTATTCAATTATTAGTCCGTTATGGTTCACAATTATTATCACAAACGTATACAATATTACATTTACAATTAATTCTTGTTTATTATCAATATTTAAAATTTAGTTCAAATGATGATACAATTATAAAAAAAGTGAATAGTCAATGTCAATTATTACGTGTACGAATGAATGAAACCATAACAGTGATGAATGATAAAAAATGTGAACAAAATCGAGATGAATTTTATTTAAATAAATTATTATTACGAGCAAATGATGTTCAATTATTTGTTATATATCAACAAAAATTAGATCGTGAGTATGAAATACAATCGTCTAAAACAATGTATCATTATTACAAATTAATGATTCAAACAATTGAAAAACAATCAATCAATTTGTCAGATGATCCAGAAATGCAGATACAAGAATAAACAGCTTTTATGGTGTCTATTAATCGTTTTTTCTTCTTCTTTCGTGAACTATTCGTGTTTTTTTGCTGTTATTGAATATTTGCGCATTTTTTTTCGTATAGAATTGAATTTTATATTTTTAGGCAAAAACAAGTTACACTCAGATATAATGAGAAAAAAAATTATTTTTTTAAATGTTGAATATCATCACAAAATATCTCTAACAACTGTTCTTGATTAAAACATGTTATAACTCCGGCACCGCTTTGTAAAAGCGCACATAATAAGAGAATTTTATTTATCTCTGTATACAGTGTTAGTAAAGTTAAAATTTTGCTAGTGCTCGATCTTTATCCATTTTAGCTGCTAAAACTCAAACCAAAAAGTATCATTTTTAGTATATCTGATAGAGATAATTCATTTCCACACAGAATTAAATGAAAATGACCTGTAACTCTTTCAGCACTATCCTTAGTCAAACGTCGCACTCACAAAGTGTCAAAAATCTGAACGTTAATAAAAAATTAGATCTGGCCAGAGAAGAAGTCATGTGTAAAGAAAATTAACTTGGACTAACCAGAAGTAATTTCGAAATTTTCGACATATTTTGTCAGGTCAGTTATCCTTTCAATCGAAAAAACTTCCTATTATAGATGATGATAGATCGAAGACTTTTATAATTCACGCTCATATAAGAATCTTCTGAAAATGTTCAGCTAGATTCAGAATGCTGAGAACATCATCCAAAGTGTCTCTTTTTAAACCCGAATCCTTCTCTCTCTTATATGATTTTGAGCTCATTAAAGGGTAATCCATAAGTTTTGGACCCTCTCTGCAAATTGATATTATCTACATGAAATACGTATAATAAGATTCAGCTGTTTTTTGCAAAAGTTTCCCTATTTAGTTCTCTACAAAAGGGTATATAGGAGATGATCCTGAGAGTTGAGATGCCGGCGTAATTGAACCGAAATCGAAATGTCCCAAAACTTTCAATGCTCCCACAATGAAGAGTGTATTCCGTCAGTATAAGCTTGAATGTATGCGTTGTGCCCACATCGAATAGGCAAAAATGCAGCTCTTGGAATTCTCTATCGAATGGCTATAATCCTAATTTTCTGTCGTTATTTCCGTGTTTTCAATAATGCTTTTTGCAAAAGCCCTGTGAATATTTTTTCAGTTTTTTTGATCTGCATTTTGGAGCTGTTTGTAAAATGAACGGTGCTCACTCACAAATGAATGAATCAGGCTCATTCTTCTGTCATTTTGAAGAGAAATGTTTTGTCTATTTGATTCACATACGAAATGTCTGATGTCACTTCCTTCAAAACAATCGAGACGCCGCAACCAAAGGGTGATCAATAAGTTTCGGGCACTCTGAAAAAAAAATGCTTTTCTTTCTTAATGTCAATCCAAAAAAGCTCTAACATTTAATCTCTTGCAACTAGATGATTATTACTGTAGATTTTTATATCTCTTTATTTTTATATTAGTAAGGAAGATATAAAAACAACACATATAAAGAAAACGCGGTTTTTCGTTTCTTGGAACATTGAAAGTTTTGGGACATTTCGATTTCGGTTCAATTACGACGGCATCTCAACTCTCAGGATCATCTCCTATATACCATTTTGTAGAAAATTAAATGGGGAAACTTTTGCAAAAAAAACAGCTGAATCTTATTATATGTATTTCATATAGATAATGTTAAGGTGAAGAGGGTCCAAACTTATGGATCACCCTTTATCATTGAGGGTCAGTGCTTCTTGTTGGAAATTTATCTTGAAAACTACAAGTCTGATCTGGACCAAACTTTCAGTGAATACTGATCATCTCTATGTATGATGAGAAAATGTTTTTGGAGCATTTAACGTTGCAAAGATTTCTCTGACAGATTAACCGATGGAGAGAGTTTGAGTTAGTTTTAAAATGTCAGAAATATATACAAGAACGAAGTAAGAGAGGCGGATTTTTTGATATTTTGTCTCGAAATTTTTTTAGGAGTATTATATTCAAAAACTTCTCTCAGAATCTATCAGAACTTTTTCACAAAAACTAAATGACAGTAAAACTATGGTCTTAATAAAAAAATCGGACTCTGTTACATCTATTTTTTTGAGATATAGTCTGGATTTTAGAACTCTCGGTAAAAGTGACATAACTTTTGATTAAAGGGTCACTTAGAGCTGCGAGAAGTCTTATATTAACCAGAAATGTTTGGTGTACAAAACAGAATTATTGTAATCCCATTTGATTTTGACTTTTCACCGGAATATAAGAATTTCGAAAATTAGTTATTTTTACAGCATTTAGAAAATTTCTTCATCGAAAACCTGATATTGGCAACAACAGTATGGAGCTGTCCAACCATGTAATCGCTAACTACACGAGAAGTTTTCTTGTTTTGTTTTCATGTGTTGACATGAAAAATACGGATTTGTTAGAGAAACTCTACCATCTTTTAGAAGTTGATTAAGATTGCGTGACCTCTTATGGTAGAGAACGTAGTCTATTCTGTATGATTGTAGTTGGCAAAAAACTTTTTGTGCCTTAAGGTCCCTAGCAGAAGCATAAATTTCTTTATAAAAAGTTGACATTGACATCATTAGATAGCCCACAGTATCTACTATCAGGATCCAGTGTTATTTGGTCCTCATCGACGAGGTTTGGAGGTTTTTAGAAAAGTCTCCGAAAAACTTGAAAAGCTGACTTTTCGAAAACAATTCACCTTCCGATAAAAAACAAATCGAAAAATACTCTCAATAATACCGGGAAATAGAGCAAACATTTCTGATCAAAATGATCCGACACATGTGGCTAGAGGCTAACAGAGTCCGCTTTTTGATATTTGGGCTACTTTTGTGGTTAGAAAAATATCTTTATGCAAGTTACTGAGACTTTTTCGAATTTTGAACTTTTGTCGCTGACCATTAATTTGAAAGTAAAATAACAAAAATCCGACTCTATTAGCCTCTAATCACATGTGTTTTCGACAACTTAAGACAAGTCTGAGCTCTCTACAACGTTTTGTTATTGAGAAAGCTTGCAGCTACGAATAGCCTCATTTTGGTCACTGTTTTGACGACATCTCACAAATCATGCTAGATGGAGTTAAATCGGCTTGTTTTTGCAGCAAAGGTGCAGAATTTATCGTACCCTGGCATCTGATGTCGGTGACAAAATTTTGTAAAATTTGAAAGTTTCTTGAAAAACGTCCACAGTTTAACTTTTTTCGGTAGATTATGTTTTCTATGCTATATCAAATCACTATCTTTCTTATCTACATTAATTTAAGTATCAGAAGTTCTCTTATATCAATCAATCTTCTTATTTATGTCCGTTTGTTCCTTTACATTTCTTTGATCAACTGATACAAATGCTAGTAAAATGACTGCATGATACACCAGCATAGGAGATATAAATTTCCGGTATTATTCGTTGTTCGATCGAAAAGGCAGTCAAGAAACATTATGCTATTTCAATAACTTAACTGATGCTAGCTGATGTTAATTAGAAAATCTTTTTTCTCAGCTACACTGGATTAAGAATTTCATCTGGAACAATTGGTGTATTTGATGGCGAAGAGAAAGACAAACACAATAATGAGGTAGGTTTACAATTACTGCTACTCTCTATTCCGCTTTAACATCGTTCGTAACAATTAATCAAATATTTTGATAACAACTCTTGCAATGCCAATGCTTTCATTAGAAGAACAGTTAGCGAATATTAAAAATCGGCTGCCAAAATGGAACATTCAAAACATAACTGAAAAAAAAAGATGGACAAGATTTACCAACAAATACAACATTTGAGAAAGATATTGAGAGTTTATTTGAAAATACCAAGTTTTCGGACAGTTTTTTCGAGCTGAAATATGTTCAAGTAGAGGGAAATCTACAAACAATGGTATGTTTATCTATTCTTTTAGCGATGAAAAACTGTCCGTATTGCTTCTAAAGAAATATAATCTACTATCTATATAAAATACAATCTATCCTCGTGGGAAACATATTTTCAGGTTAAATTATTGATTTCTCAAAAGAGATACAATTTATTAAATGTACGTTATTTATGATAATAAATATATAAGAGCAGAAGAATTAACGACTGTACTTTTTTTAACAAGGATGAACAACAGGAAAAAGAAGAAAATATTATGTAGATCATAATGTTCATTTAAACTCAACAAAACAGTACTTTTGAATGAATAAAATTGATCTTCATGAATTACATACGATTATTTCAATGCTTTTTAATCAGACGAGCTATATATGCAGCTATTTTGAGAAGCTAATATTTCGATCTAAAGATGTGTTTCTCATAAGAAATACTCTCACAATAGATTCAGGACTTGTATCTCGTTCGCAATGTAGCCAAATTGTCTTGATCCTGGATTTCTGTATCCGAAATTGGAAACAGCATATAATGCATCAATTGAAACTACAAGAGTGAAACATTTGGACGAATGTATCAGTTTTATCGAAATAAAATATACCATCGTCTATTATGATTGATTTTAATAATGTTCGAGCTCAGTATTAAATATAGCCACGACAATTTCTGTATGAAATTGTTGAAATCTGACGTATGTAATATTCATAAGGTAGAAACAACATCGTTTCGAACTTATGAACAACTGGCTATTAGATTATCTTAGAATTTATCTCTTTTTCTATATTCGATTATTATTCCTAATATAGGAAACGAAGATGTATGAAAATCAATCGCTTATATTTTGAAAGGACACATTCAAAATCATTGGTTATTAAAACACGATTCATTAGATGATGCAGTGATACACACTGAAATACTTCATTACATTTGGTCAATCTTGTCGTTAAACAATTACTTGACCCTTATTTTAGTAGATTTCAGTAGAAAAGCGAGACGTATCAATTATGGAAGCTAGTTTTCACTGACTTGGTTATGTTAAATCACTTATGTTAGGAAAAGCTATTATTATCGCCAAAAAACAGCGGCGGTGACTGTTTTCCAAATAAGTCTTAAATGCAAAACGCTAGTGACTTACAGTTTTCACCGTTCGATAGCCGAGAGTTGACAACATCTTTTTATAAGCAAAGAGGCTTGAAAAAACCTGGTTTTCTTAAGACTCTCTGGAGATTATTTCATAACCCGAAAATTTAACATAGCGATGTATCTGTTTCTTTTTACGAGTAGACAGCCCAAAGTATCTTCTTCAAAATGAGAACTAAGCAACTTTTCAATTACTGCTTTTTGGCAACGATAGCAGCCAAAATATCGGAACAAAATTAGTAGTGACTTTGTTGAAAAAGAACAGTATTTTTCTGACAGTTTTTTTAGCGTGTTTAAAAACCAAATGGTCAAAAATACTAAAATAAATAATTTTTGTAAATTACACTTATAAAAGTTTTACACTCATGGGAAATTCTATACTTCTATATTGAATAAAATACGTTGTCTTCTAACGTATCCATAACATAACGGTGTAATTTCATTCTTTTTTATTAATAATTTTTATGATAAAAAGAGGAGATTATGAAGAATATGATAAGATGATATAAAAGTGAGTTTATCTAAGAGAGAAACTATTTTTAAAGACAACTAACTATAATCTAATGCTTGCTAATGTTAACCTGCTATAACGATATGCATGAAATATCTTAATGTGAAATTTTTTCTCATTACCGGTGTCTTTTCTGCTAGCTAGTTACAAAACTTTCTTTTGAATAGCAATCCATTTTAGAGAGAAAGTGGATCATTTCTAATAAAGAATTTTCGCCTAGAAAATGACTTCAGTTTATTACCGGGTTAGATTATACAAACATGACGAAGGAGAAAAAAAATAAGATTTTTTTTTTTATTCCTATCTATAAGAGCAATTCTGACTGATTACGTGCAGAATTTTGAGTTAGATCCAGGTTAAAATTTACTGAGAAAAACATCGTGTGCGCAAATTGCATGGATTATCTTGAAGAGAAAAGAAACTGATTATTTTTGTTCATTTTCATTCTCTCTATTTTATTATTGACATGGCTATATACTTAATCGAACATAAGTAGTTTTAAGTGCTGACAAAAAAGATGGCAGTTCATCACTACAGAGAAAAAAAACTAGACATTCTTCTTCCTATAATTAGACCTATCGAAACTTATTTTATAACAAATCAGCCAACTTTTTCTTCTCCGTTTTTTTTTTTTATGCTTTTGTATGATCTCATTCTCTCAGTTTTTTTTCTGTCTCTCACATGCTCATTGACATATTAATCATTTTTTTTTTTTTTTGAAGAGGAGCCGATGAGTAGTAGTAAAAATTCACATTTACAAACTACTTGATGAAAATTTGACGTTATTGGAAATATATAACAACTTGTCCCTATGAAAAATTATTTCGTAAAAACAACAACTTTATATCAATTTCAAAGTATACGTTTTACACAAAGAAAAAAAAAACAATAACAGGTAAATGAACTAATTTATTTGGTCAACAGAATATTGTTGCTATTTTTTATATATATTATTTATTATAAAAAAAGCTCCCTGTGACGACGATCGTTCATACTTGATAGTCAATTCTAAATCATTATACTGTCGTTCTTTTATCTTTCTTTTGTCACTTTTTTTCCTTTCGGTACTTTTAATCATTTGTAATTGTCTTCTTTTAAAAAACAAAAAAAAAAAAAAAATCCTCATCCATGTCACTCCAGGATAGCTTTTTTTGAGAAACGGGTCAAAAAATAAATCGCAATCTCTATATGAACAAAAACTTCTTTTTTTTGTTAAAAGCCAGCCTACTGATCTTTGGCGTTGAAAAAAACATAATTTATATGTACTTCTCACGAAACATTATTCTTCTTTTTTTTTTTTTCACAATAAAAACCTATTCTTCTAGCTTAATAAAAATCTCTTTTTGTTCCATTAATAGCACATGATATCCTATTGAATAATTCACATAGAAGAACAAGATAGTAGATGTCTAAAATCGAATAGTCTCGATTCATCAATATATCAATATAATGTCGTGTTGTTCAACAAAAGATGATATATTAAAAGCGATGCAAGTGAAACAAGATATGTTAATTAACTTTAATCATTTATTATTAGATCGTATTCGTCATCTAGAAGAAACTATTAAGGGTATGGTAGAAATTCAAGCAAAATTAAACAATTTAACTAATAATAATGATTATATTGTACAACAACAAGAATTAAAAATACCACAAACATTTACTGGAAAAAAATTAACAAAACGTAGTAGTTCTACATCGGATTTTTTTCTTCAAACTAAACTATTGTCACCATCACCAATCTATTCCTATAACAAGAGTATTCGATCATGTCCGTCAAGTGTTGATGGAAACGCTTCTAAAAGTGATAATAAATTTAATCGTAGTGCTCTATCAACAGATAATTTAAATATGATTAAAGATTCAAAATTATTGAAAAAATTGACAAAAAAATTGAATATAAAATCATCATCATCAAAGAAAATAGAATCTGAACAAATATTAAGTGTTTGTAATTGTGTTTCATTACCTGTTTCTATTTCATCAACGCCAGCTACCATTTCCACAGTGAAAAAACTCGGTTCAGCATCATTATATTCAAGTACAAATGAAATTAATTCTCCAACATCACAACGTTTAGAAACTAGACGTTTTGCAAGAGATGTGGATGATAATGAAGTTCGAGCATTTAAAGCCATGGTCTATATGGAACAAGCAAGAAAAGAACATGGAAAAGAATTTAAAAATAGTCCATTATGTATATTACGAAAAGCATTCCGCCCAAAAAAGAAAGAATCAATAACGACAAATACCTATGATTTTTTAAAAAAATTAGATGATTAAACGATTACTCATTCCACATAGAAACGATGAGAGATAGAGTATTCAACGTTCTTTTCTCTCAGGTATATTTTTAAATCAGACAGGTAAATAAACTATATCTCTCTTATATCAGCTCAATTTTTTTTTTTCTATAAAGATTACCATAAATTCTATATATTCGATGTTATTTCAACCTTGACGTTTTATCTTATCTGTCTTTTGTTTGTTGTCATTGGTCATAATTGATATTTATTATATTAATGTTGATTGACTCAAATACTGAATCATTAGCAGTTCTTTGAAAACAACATGAAAATAAAAATGTTTTTATTGTTGTAAACAGGTGGTCATGAATGGGCACATAAATTTGTAGAAAATATGCTAACGTAAAAATGATTAAAGAGTGTTTATTGTAACTAATAAATAAGTGAACAAAAATTTCTTCTTGAAAAGCCTGTTTTGAAATGTAAAGCAGAAAAAATGAAGTATGAATCATAGAAGTATGATAATAAGATTTTTGTCAACTATTTATTCATCAATTGTCGAAGGTCTACTTGACCTTGGTCAATTCTTAGTGGAGTTGCATTATCTCTCAATACAAGTCAGATCTTTATTTTTAAATGCGTTTAAGAAAAAATATAACGTGCATTGAGAGACAATACAACTCAATTGTTGGCAAAAAACAGAGAGATGAATATCTACCTTACAATAACAGTATAAGCATCAATATTTACTTAATACTAAATTACACTTATGAATCTTCGTATATGAAAAGTTGGACACGATACGTGGAAAGCAGATAAAGTTTTGTGTTTTAATCTAATTTTTCAATTAGTTTTTTATTGATTATATTTATTTACCCATACAACGATTTTGATGAAGTAGAATCAATGTAATCATATTTCCAGTGACAAGAGCCATCTGCTGATATATTTTTCGAGACATAATTCTCTTGCCTTGTGACCAAATTATATTATCTTTACTTCTTAATTATCTCAACTGTCATTGATTGATTATCATTAAGATCAGCTAGTTTTATTTTAAAACAGAAGATTTGATCATACTCATTTTTACTACTACCATTACATGAATATCCTGTAAACACTGGCCAGTACTTGTAAAAGTCAACGACAAAATCGCATCAGGAGATTCCCGTTGCACATCTTAAGAATGATGCGTTAAGGAGAGGATGGAGACGGCAAACGTAGTGCAAAAATCAGATCAGTGCGCACGGCTATGGCGGTCGTAGGAGTGCGTTAAACAATGATGATAAAATTGCACACATGCTTAGGAGGAATAACCAACCACTAAACAGAGAAAAATGACAATGAAAATTTATAGAATAAAAATGATTATTAACACTCGAAGACACTTAAACGACTAAAGACAAAAATGGTCTCACCATCCATGCGAACTTCTTATCAACGGTCACATTAACCTAGAATGTGATTAGATATTAATGTACAGAGTGCCACAGTCCAATCCGTCAACCGGAAGAGAAAATAATATCATTATGTTGTTACTCCAGCTATATCATCAAGTTGTATTCATTGTATGACGAAGTAGTAACAGCAGAATCATCAATAAAAGGAAATATCATCGCATTTTTTTATAAAAATTTATGTTAAATCTTACTATTGTTAGTCCATGATTTATGCGACTGTATTCACTAGTTCCGAAACGTCCCCTCTTATAGAACCTAGACAAATTCTTGTTGTAGAACGCAATACCTAAAAAGTTAGGGTCGAATATTTCAGGAAGCAGTCATTTCGTTAGAGATTCTACTTTATAGTAGAAAAAAAGAAGTTACAACATCATTCGTCCCTTTCGTCGAAACATCTTACGGAATTATATTCATTTCGCATCTATTTCCAACATCAGTTTTAAGAATAAAGTCAGCTAAAAATCAACGAAAAGAACTATTTAAGATTAGATCTATCTTATTGATATTTCTAAAATAATTGAACTAATTTGATGTGAACTTTAAATTGATTTTTTGTCGTTCCTTTTCTTTGCTTATTCTTCACTTTCATATATATATATATATATATGTATTACTTCTATCTTAATCAAAGACATACACTCTGTTGATGATACACATCTATTTTCCTCCTTTTATTAGATTATATTACGTAATGAATTCAGTTCAGGTGTTAGCGTGTATTCTCTACGCGTTCATCTAGTATTAGTGATTATTATATTGAAAACTACATTGATTGATAATAAGTTATATATGTTTATTTTCTATTGTTATATATAGAGTCTTGTCGAATCAGAAAAAAAGGAAAAGCGTATAACAGGTGACATAAAAAGGAGATGGAAGATTTATGTGTTCTCTAATATACATTATCTATCTGTAAGGTGTGAAACCTTCTTTTTTTAGTCTAATTTTTTCTTATTCCGCGTCTCGTTTATAATATAAAGATGTATGTTTTTATACAAGGTTGCTAATCTTGTAAATATGATAAGCATGTATTCCGCTGAGCAACTATCATTACAGTTGAAACCTTATAATTCAAAAATAGATGGATAATGATAACAAAGACGACGAAGATTATTATTAAAGCTTACATTAAAGCTCATTTTAACTCATTATATTATGTTAGATTATCAGTATACAATTAAACCTATTAATCTTAACAATCAATATCATAGTAATTCGGCAATAGTAAATGTTGCCAATGAACAATTTGCTGATTTGCCGTTCATCGAGAAAAATGTAAGAGAAAGTATATTATTTGATTTATGTAGTAAAATGCGTATACTGTTAATTGTATAAAAAGGTATTTATAACATTCCATTTTATGATTACTCGAGTGAAACTTCTTGTACCCAAGATCTTGGAAAAAACATCAATTGGATTCTTGAAACTGTCACTTAACATTTTGGATGAAAAATTTTCTTTTATGTTCTGTTTTTATGTCCGTTAGATATAGTTGTTCATATATAAACAGAGTTCTTCTATGTACAAGAAGGAAAAAAATTCGAAATTATTTCAAGCATGAAAATCTTCGCATTTAAAATACAAACAAAAGTGTAAAATGCAACGGTAACTCGAGAATGACCAAAATCTTGGATGTACGGTTCAGTTAAGAGATCAAAACATTTCAAAAACGTTCAAGATCTTGGACTCATGAAATGTCTTTAACTTCTTACATTTTCTTACTAAAATCTTGAGTTTTCATATAAGAAGTTATTTTTAATTTGAAATAAAGAATTTTCATCAAAGTATCACAATTTTTAAAACAAATTGCTTATTTGTTAATGTTTTAGTTTTCAATACGTTTGTTTTGTGAGATTTATAAAAAAAGATTTTTACAATTTCCTGTACTTTAGTAAGTAGGAAGGAAATAAAAGTTCCATCATTGCGTGTATATTATTTCGTTAATATTTACTCAGATAACTTGGGTATAGTACAAAACTTCGCGGATATTTGTTTTCTGTTTTTAACCATCTCAACTATTATGTCATAAAATGTTACAACTTGTTTATTGTCAAATTTTTACAGATTTAACTTGTAGAATCGAGTAGGGAATATATTTTTGTGTTGAATTGAATACATGTTAGAAACAACAAGGTTTCTGGTTTATATCCATAATAGAAGAAAATATATTGTGCATCTATTATTGACGTAGATTCTCTGAAAGTATTTTGCGAAAAAATACTTCCCTCTATACGGTTGAGTGAAACAAAAGTGATTATCCAAAATATTCTCTATCTAATTTTTTCTTCTTTTTTTTTCTTCTTATATATGTATATATTTCACGTACAGATTGTCTTTACTGCAACTACTGTTAAAAAACTACCTAGAACAAAAGTCATGCGTTGTCATGTTGTTTATGCATAGCGAGTATTGAGTAGTATGTCGCTGCCTTGTTTTCGGATGTCATTTTCTTCTTCTTTTTTTTCTTCTTTAGTTGTACATAGTTTTCTGATTGATAAAAAACGATGTCTAAATAAGCAACCTTGATATGAGAGAAAAAAACACAAACAACTCTAAAAGAATAGAGGGGGTAGAGGCGAAAGACGCGCATACTCTATAACAAAGATAAAGACTAAGTAGAAAATATCATACTAACATATAATAAAATATACTTTCTAAAGAGGCTGACATATACAAACGAGTTGGGTGTTTTCCATCGTTCTCAACTCGTATTCTTTCTTCCTTCTTCTGTGGCATAATTTGTATTTGAAATTGGACAATAATATCATTCATTCGTGCTTGTGTCTTGTATCTTTAAGTAACAATTTCTTTATTGTTACGTTACCTTCTTTGTCTGTTATTTTAAATTATTAGAGAAGGAAACCTAGATACCGAATCTTTGACTGATTAAAGGTAAGATTCTTTAATTATTATGTTTTTATATATGATTGAAAAAGAATAGATAAAGAAAAAAAAATGAAGAAGCATATGTAATAAATATTGATTTATATTCAGCAAATAAATAACAAATACAGATGATAATGTTTTTTTGAGAGATTTAGATCCATGGTACTGTATAATAAAAGAAATAAAAAGATGGACTATTTATTCAGTAATACTTTGACTCATTTGATTTTTAAAATTATTTTTTTTTACTAAAATAATAGAATTTTCTGACTTAACACACCTTGTGAATCGAGTTGATACTTCTTTTTTATCTCGAATTATTTAACAAACGAAATTGTACCATATGCTTAAATTTTCGTATAAATATATATATATTACTGAGCGACATCTAACGTGTACATACCAATGAATTATGTCTTATTCATAAACAAACATTAAGAGTTCTAATATTTAATTCTTTTCTTGGACTATCATGGAAAATACTAAGATCTGAAAACAAACAATGTGATCATAGGCGTTTTTTATATTACTGACGAACGTTTTTATTTCGAACTGAAAGCAACTATACACAATACAATTCTACAAAAAAAAAATAGAAGTTGATTTGAAAAGTAACATTTTTAACAAAAGCATTCTGAAACTCACTACATCCTAATACGCTTATTCAATATTTATTCTACAGAAAATCTTAACGTTAAACTGACTATCTTATGCTTTTGAAAAAAATTTTCATCATTGCGTTGTCTAAAATTTTCTTTATTCTATAAATAGTTGCCATTAATAATCTCCAAAAATGTTTCGATTCCACGCATCCGCGTACGGATGCATTTATAAAAGTTTTAAAAACTAAGAATTTCTCGGCCTGTGTGAATAAGCAGAGTTTCGAGTCTAATAAAAACAAATACTATTTTTTAAAGTATATTTACTATATATATTTATGAGATGTTTCGTTATTAATCAGTCATAAATGAAAGCAAACATAAAAAAATACTTCACAATTGTGAAAAAGCCAAGTTTGCTCTGAAGAACGCACTCATTTTTTATCGTAAATATTTTAATATTGTATGAAAAAATCAAACGCGAGTGTCAATATTTTTCAAATATTGCGGAAGTATAATATTGATCGTATGATCATTTTCTCATTTCAGTAGGCTTCTAATTGACATCAGGCCAGACCACTGAAGAGTCCGAAATAGGGTAGTTTATAAATATTTATAATTTTCAACTTTTTTCGGTCAATTTTCTAGCGAAAAACTGTTTATTTATAAATCAAAAACTTATAAATAAACATTTATAAATCGATTTATAACTATTTCGGACATTGCCCAAATCATTTGGGCCTCTTCAGTGCATGAGGCACCATCTGCCTAGAAGGTGTTAAATCGTATATAACGTAAAGGACTGTCATACGCTTCGTTTATGTAAACAATAGATAAGTCTCATTCCTTACCGTTGAGAAAGGTGTTGTGAGAAGAAAATTTATGAAGAATTAATTAGTTACTAAAACAGATTTATTCATTCATTACTTCTACAATTTTCTAATAGATATTGTCAAAAATGAGCCTTTCACATCCGTCCCAAAATAACAGTAAATTTTATGCAGACGCCAAAAAATAAGGCAGTTCACTAACATTTATCATCCACATACGACTGAAACTATAAAAATAAAATATAATAATACCTTACCCTATGGAAGAATAAACCTTTAGATTCAATATTTTTCAAAAAATATTCAAAATTTAGATTGCTTATACAATTCTTCACTATACTGAGCCAAGATGCTGAGAGTTATGTTTAACATTTGGTTGACAGAGTGATATTACTTCAGGATCGGCTCAGTTCCATTTTAAAGCCGTTTTTTTGGATAGGCTCGAGCCGAGTAAGTCTTATAGATTTTGTCCACTATTCCGTCGCCGTAGATATCTTGAACGAGGATAGGCGTGTTAGAATCCATGTTGTGGTAATCACTAATCTGTGAGATAAGACTGACATCGATAATATATTTCTATTAATTAGGAGAATATCGAATTTTTTGGGGTCAGATTGATCTTCAATCATGTATTTTTAGAATATATTAAATCGATCACCAGACGATTGCAAGAAAAAAAAGAGTATTGATCAATCTAACATGACTGATGCTTGTAAATTCATTAGTTAAGATGAAAACCTTTTCGCATTATATTTGTTCCATAAACACATAATTTCATTACAAATATCGCTTCGCTTTTATGCACAAACTATTTTCTGTTAACTCACAACAACAATATCCAGTCCTTTTTTCCTCTATAAGACCATGTATAGTTGTAATTTTTCTTTTTTCCATCTGGTAAAAACGACAAACAGCAGCACAAGAAAACCAGCGTTATTCGATTAAGAAAATATGTTTTCTATACTGTAGACTCATTCATTCATATCTTCAACTATTTACAGCATAACGACTATAAATTGAATCGCGAATAATAGTATAGTTTTCTTTTTATCATCTACTTCATATATCTATTCCTTGTCCATTGTGAACTTAACAACACTTGCTTTTGTGAGCTTTGATACAATTCCAATTGTATATATTTGCTTCTTTTTTTTCTTTGTTCTTTTGTTTTGCAAACAGAAAAAAAGGGAAAAAGGAAAAAAGGTAGCGATGATCATCTTATAGACTAATATGAGACAAACTACTAGTTTTGCTGTTGTTTCCTATTTGTTGATACAATCAAACTATAGGTCATAGAAAAGAGAGAAGTCCATTTAGGCATATGTACAATAATATAATATCGAGCTCAAATTTTTCTTCTTGTGGAATGTATGCATGCCATCCATATTTCTCGACATTTATAAGATGATGAGTATCGTATAGTCGAACATATTTTTCTTTCCTCTTCTTCTTCGTTTTTTTGATTTAATATCTGTAAACTGATGCATCATGCAATATAACTCTGGAAAATATTTTGATGTTAATTGAGATTTTTATGTTGTTCTTGTTCTTCTTCGAAATGACCGAGTGTGTTGTCGACTGACTGAGTGACTGGTCGGTGTGTTTTGTGGTCGAGGGAAGAGAAAAAAATTGTTCCATAAATCACTTAAACATCCATATCATACAATAAGAGTAGTATCAGCATTAACAACAACAATAAAACTTGTTCTTACGTACATACATTCATAGATATATCTAACTCGACCAGAAGATAATAAAAGAAAAAAAAATGAACAGTTTTTTGTAAATACTGATCATTATTTTAATTAATATCTTCAATTAAATTTTATTTTTTCAATATAATGAGATGATCCACTAATGCTCGTCTAATATTTAAATGGGTGATCGAAAAACTGTTGTACTCAGAGGTGGGGCACCGTGGGGTTTTCGACTTTCTGGTGGAGGAGGATCAATTTATATAGCAAAGGTAGGAACGCATGATGTCGTTTATTATCTCTAATCATGCATGCCAGATAAAACCGTTCTATTCTCTTATACGTAAAATATGGTTCCATCGAGTATAATTAATAAATAATCAGACAGTGCTGATATACGTGTGACTAACCGTCTCATGACGTATTTCGCAAAACTATACAATTGTCTCTTGAAGCAGAAAATAAGAATTTCATATTTACTTAACCAAAAACGTTCTGGATGATGGAAATTGTGATGAAGATAAACAAAGATGTGTCAAATTTGCAAACGAGTGCATTTCAAAGAACTGTTCGTGAACTCGTCAACGTCACTATCATTGTGATAACAAATGTTAATTTTAATGGTTTTCTTCAGTAATTTAAATATACGATTTATTCTAAATATTTCTAAATTCAGTTCACTTTTCTTTAAATAAAATCTTAGTGAATTAACATATAAAGTTTTAAAGTCTCTCTTCCTAACGCAAACTTGATTCTGAAATAAATATGAGATCTATAATAGCTCAAAATATCTATCTTCGAAGGCAATATAGTTAATTTTTTGGACTACGGTTTAGGGGAATTTTCAGAGTTGTTTTCTAAAAGCCCAAGGAAAAAATTAGTTTTTGTGATCGTAATTTATCCAAGACTTTTTAGAATATCTGCAGGCTTTCGGATATAAAGAATCTAATGAATATATGGTCATACATATACGGTGTATGCCATAGTATGTGTCGAGTTCTTTTTTTCAATTTTCGTCTACACTGATAAAGCTCAAGATCTACCGTTTTAAATGCTACAAAGATCAGGTGGGTTTCATTTTGAAGAGAAGGCTTATTGTTACAACTTAATAAAGTCATATTTATAAATTTTTCTTTCCTCAAGCTTTTGGAATTGTTGCGGGAAAGCTTAGCCCTTAAACAGGAATGTTTATCGTAAATTGGTTCAGATAGAAACATCACTTGATAAAGATTTGATGATGATTGAATATTTCGTGTTCAAACTCGATTCTTATCTGAAATCGAGCTTTAAAAGTATAAGTTGTTTTTCTTTTAACCTATAGAAAACTATCACGCAATAATAAACCGTGCGATACACCACAGTGTATATTCAACACTCGAGAAAAAATGTCTCTAATGTTTCTGAATGTTCTGTTTAGGTTCGCAGTAGGAGCAAAGCAGCTCTTGGCGGTCTTTCGTCGGGTGATGTTATTGTATCCGTAAATGGTAGTTCAACCCAATCATTACGAGAGATAAATGA
Source organism: Didymodactylos carnosus (assembly GCA_905250885.1). Lineage (NCBI taxonomy): Eukaryota > Metazoa > Rotifera > Eurotatoria > Philodinida > Philodinidae > Didymodactylos > Didymodactylos carnosus. The sequence goes on from CAJNOQ010000002.1 coordinate 73,751, forward strand.
TATTATTGATACTGTACGAGATCAATTAGTCATCGAAGTACAGAGGTATAATTCATAACATATGTAGCGTTTTTTATATACATTTTTTTCCTAAATTTTTAGTTCAAATCACCCAATACGTGGCAGTCGTCTAGATTCAAGTTCGAGTTTAGATAAAGAAAACAGTCCTATTCGTTATACGACCCGTGCAACAAACCAAATGGATTATAATCAAAATCCATATCGAATGCCATCATATCATTCTTACTCACCTACAACGACTATAGAGACTTCGAATTATCGTAATTTAAACACTGATCAACAACGTTATACAGACAATTATGGACGTTCGATAACAAATCCATTACCATCAATATTTCGAACAGCCACTATTAGTGCTACTTCACCATCAGCTAAACAATCACAAAATACTTATCAACCATCGTACCCAAGTTCAAATTATCAACCACAAACATATCGTCCATCGACAAATAATTACGATACACCAAAAACCTATACAACATCGTCCTATGATCAAGGTGGTTATATATCCGATACGAATGATATGAGACGTTCGAGTATATCGATTCGACCTCATGCTGTTACTAATCGTAAAATAGTAAATGCTGCAGCAAATAATCAAAATCAGCCGTCGTCAACGCGTACCATTAATCATAATGACGCAAGTTACTATTCAGATTCAGAATACGTAACAAGTGGTCCAAGATATTATAAGATAGCACGTCAAATAAATTCACCAAGACGACCAAGCAATGTTGTTCTACCAATTAGATCAGTGACAAGTAAAGCATATGATAATACGCCATACACGCAACAGCAGCAGTCAACACCACGATCATCTGTTCAACATGCTGCTCCTCCATTTGATTTCAATCGTTACCAACAACAACAGCAACAGCAACAACAACAGCAACAGCAACAGCAACGACAACAGCAGCAGCAACAGCAGCAACAGCAGCAACAGCAGCAGAGTTACTACCGAGAACCGCAGCAACATCGATCTCACATACATAAATCACCACCACCACGTCTCGTTTTACCACAAAGTAACTATGGACCCAGTCCAGAAGGTAAAATTGTTTTTGTTGACCTTAATCTTCATTTTACACGCATCCGTTTATGTATTAGTCGAAATTGATCACGAATTGGGAGCTGAATTACTTAAATCTCCTCTAGTAAATAGTAAGTTGACCTTGAAAAAAAATCGTATGAGCCTACAACGCTTCATAAACTTTTTTTAGAAAAAAAGTATGCTGATTCAAGTTTTTTCTCCACACCTTACAATACTTATCCAACTATTGAAGAACAAAAGAAAATGGCCCGTAAGATTGCCAATATCCTTGAGGGTGGTGATCCCTCCAGTAAAGGAAACACAAAGTTTGATCGTCAAAGACAAAGGGCCGATAAGTTTACTGTTGAAGCAGACTCGGAATCACCCGACAATTATCGTCCATTGAAACCAATTCAACCATTGCCTGCTTACTATGATTCATCCGATGTACCTGATTGTATTCGACATAGTCTTGATGAAGCGCAACATATCAATCCATTAAGATATGTCGGAGCTCCTGAAGAATTCAAACATTTACATATGCAGGTAAAAAGAAAAAGGTAAAATTCTACTGGTAAAAGGACAAAGCCAATGATTGTACGATAGATACGAATTTTCTAGGAGCATGTAACACATACTAATGTACCACCACAACTGGCAGCTAGTCTTGTGGCGGATTTAAATGAAAATCGTGGAAAAGGTGCAGCAATTTTTCAAAAACGAAAAGCACGATCGGAAAAATGGGTAGTGGATGAGAATAATGTCAAAAAACAATCACATCAACCGACATCAAGTTATATTGGAGTAAGTTTAAAATCAATATAACACGAAAATTGAGCTATCCGCCTCCTATGTCTCAAACCACTTAATAGGACGAGTTTGAAAGGATTTTAAAATGAGAATTGCAGGACTTTCATGTAGTTTTTGTGTTTTATATAGGCAACAGCAAAACCGTGGGGCCAAAAAGCGCCCTCCGCATGGAGTGGTGACGAGTCCCATTCGATTCCACCATATTCACCAGTTCGTCCAGTGCACCCAGTCGAACCACAATCTCCTCAATTAACACCAGCACCTCAAACTGGACCAAGATTTGGTGACTTCAATGTAAAAGCCAAAGGATGGAATACAGAGAGTATGTCGATTGGAAATTTCTATCTTTTCCCAACTAACAAATAATTTTATTGGGTATTCTAGATGTCGCTCCACAATCTCCTCGTGCTACAGTGACTGATCAACGAAAAGCTGTTAATCTAAATATCGGTCCAAGTATTCGTGAGGGTATAATGGAATCCCATACACGTAGTAATTCTCTACCATGGTCACCACCACCCATTAATCAAAATATGCCACAGGAACATTTTTTCTCACAGCAACAACAACAACCATCAAACGATGAATATTTTAATTATCCACAAGAAAATTTGCTTGCTAAATGGAAAAATCAAGATTACGTTCCATGGAATCAACAGAATGAATCTCAACAACGAAACCAGCAGATGCCAATGACTCGTGAAGGTGTGGAAAATATACGACGCCGATTAATGCAAAATCAAGGACAAGAAGATGGATATAATGAGTCAATGAGACAAGCGTATGGAACCAGACCACGAAAAGTTTCTGGAAGTCATGGACAATTCCCGCAACATCAACAACCTCAATTTCAACATCAACGTCAACAACCTCAATCTCAACGCCAACAATCTCAATCTCAACATCAACCGCAACAGTATTATAATCAAAGACAACAGCAACAACATCATTTTACAGATTTATAAATTGTTTTTCTAAATATTTTCGAGTCACGACGAACATTTGTACAATCTCGGTGAACGAATTTAATTTAGAATTAGTCTATGCTTCATACCTCACATGTCAATTACATTAGAGTCGAAACAAATATTTCATTTCCTTAAATATTTTTAAATCGCTCAAATAAGGTGGAATCTGTGTTCTTCAAAACAAATATCATTGGATATTTTACTATTGTAACAATACTGAGGGGAACAAGGTTGAAACACATCCTTTTACTCCTCATCCCTTTTCATACTATTGTTTTTTTAGGCAAATGATAATTATCAATTTTTTTACTTCTCAAAGATAATGCGTTTTGTTCGTTTAACCTAGTCCCATTCATATCTCGACCCTTTTCTGCACAACAGGGTGATCTTTTTCAGAAATGTGTGATTAAAAATAAAGCTAAATTACGTGGTTGCAGTTTACAAATGCAATCGATATGCAAACTATGATCAAGTATGTGAAAATGCGAATAATGTGTCACAAAATTGATCCGTTGTTTACTTAACCTTTTTATTAGCCAAATTATTTTAGAAAGTAATAATTTGTACATTTTACAGATAACTTTTCAACACTGAGTCAGAATTACAGCAATCATGACTAGAGATCTGCACGGACAATTCCCCTTGCCACGGACATACTCGTGCTGCCGCTGACATGGACGAGTAATCGTTCGTGAAAACTTTTTGTGTGCCAGATAAATTCCAAATATAATATGTTTGTGAATGAAACATAGGGAGTAAAAGACATGTCAATGAAAGAACATGATATACAGGCGAGAAAATTTTCGTTGAGATATACAAGAGAATTCATTTTCCTATAGAATAGAAGAAAATATCTGTCGTTAAAACATGATTTTTTGTCACACTACAAATTTTTTATTCACGGGCACGGGCATATACGGACACTCAAACAACTTCACGGACGGGCACGGACAAACATCCCAGAAAGGTCTACGGTCCAGGCAGAAAAATCTTGCCCGTGCAGATCTCTAATCATGACCCTTATAATCGCATTATTTCAAAATTTTCTCCAGTCACGTAATGAATCGTTGGAGATAATAACAACACGTACAATAATGATGAATGTTTAAGTTAATATGAAAAATAAACAAATATAAATTTTATCATCAGCACTGATTATTACATTTTGCTTTGCGGATGGACGTACGTGTTCAGTCCTTGATAACGGAAATTTCCACATTTACCCAAATGTTTAAAACAACGCAGTAATCAATGTAGAGATACTTATAAGAGACTTCTAAAACAACTTGTTTATCCCTATAAACTGACTCAAATGTGTACGATACAGTGGCAGTCTTGTATGAATATTTAGTTTCTCAGCACCATAGCCCATGCTTGTTGTAGTGTACCAATAAATTTTCAGCTTTCTTTCAATATCCTGATCTTCTCCACACCATTCTAACATATAAGAAAAAATATTCTATTTCTCTTTCGGCAAAAATGACCAAGAAATAAAATATTGCTAGATATCTGGATTCTCAAAACGCTCTGACAAATGGAATGTTTTATACTGATCAGTCGTCTTTGATCTAACATACTCATCACACATTCATTTTTGCCGTTTGTTTCATGTATGTTGATGCGATATGAACTGGTATTTTCTCTGACAGATAGAACATTTCTCGTTCGCACCAAATTTAGTATACATTGTATTTGTATTCGATTTCGTTCAGAGTTTTAAAAATGATCAAATTTTGATTCTCATTCACATGATGCTAAAGAAATTATTATTACTGAATTTACTTATTAATAATTGAAAGGCTTCAAGATTTAACTCAAAGCATCATATATAACTACCAAAACTATGTAAAATCCTTCGTGTGTCCATCATAAAAGTCAGTCTTGTCTCGCAGACACTATCAAAATTCATGTGAATACTTAAATAATGGATAACTTTAAGTTGTCGTGTAGTTTTCGAGAGAGCAATTCTTAAAGTCGAAAAGTAAATTATACATTAAAGCTTACTGTGAAGAAACAAAACGTGCTGTGGATTTACGTCGTTCAAAATAAACCTGGAGTTGCTTCCATTTGATCAGATAATTTTGCGTTACTTATGCGCTTTCTTTAAGCTGTTATTTTAAAATATACAGTTTTTTTTTTGCTTCTTCTCGCTAGTAGTATAGGAATGATTCAAATTTTGTAGTTATTGCACAGCACAACACACATTCTTAGAAGCCACAGAAATATATTAGAGAATCGAAAAACTTTAAAAGCTTGTTCAATAAAAACCGATTCCAGATTTGTCTTCTCACTAGTCGATCATCTGGTACGGGAGAGCTTTTGAATCGGGATACTTTAGAAAAAAATTTCGACATCGTTTCGCCTTTGGTCTCGTGCACTGTTAAAAATCTGTGTTCCTCCGTTCTCTGGAGAACATGATGAAGAACATGAATGTGTTTTTTAAAAACTGAAGAACAGAATATATGTTCTTCAGCCTGTTTTCATGTTTTTGTTCTTCAAAAAATTAGTTCTTCATTTTTATAAAGAACAAAAAACGAATTATTGTTCTTCAGAAAACATAATTTTTGTTCCCCAGCTTTCTGAAGAATGTAAATCATATCCTTGTTCTTCAGAGAGCGTAGTTTTGTTCGTCAGCTTTCTGAAAAACAAAAATAAATATAAATCATATTTTTGTTCTTCAAAGAACAAGAATCCACAGTCTATTAAAATATTTGTTTATGAAAATGCGTGTATCGGCGCAATTGAGGAGAGCCGATGAATGCGATCACATGGTAGTAATGACTGTCTTCTACAAACATAAAACAATAAACAAATAAACATTTTTTTTGCGAGCTGCATGATCGTCCTTAGTTTTGTTGAAATCTTTTCTGTAAAATCATTAATTTTTGGATGATTATTCTTCTTTCAGATTCTAGTCTATCGTAGTTTTGTCTGTTTGTTTTCATTTGTGCTAAAGAGAAAATTTAGAAGTAAAAGAGAAGTTTCAGACTGTGAGGTGTAATTATGTTGTTTTAGTCTTCCAGTTTGACCTTCTGGCTTTGATGATTAGCTTTTTTAGGCTATAAGAGAGATTTCTCTTCTTTCGTGTGTGTTATCTATCTACCATTATTCTTAGTTCTGCATGTTTGTTCGTCTGCCACTTATTGCATTTGTAATTTCTGCCTTTTTTGTTCTCTCCTGAACCATGTAGTTCAGTTGAGCTGCGGTTGATTACTTCATCGAAGGTTAGATTTTCTAAGTGGTACTAGCTAGTTTAACCCACCTAATCTGATGCATGCTTTTATACTAACATTTGTATCATTCATTTACACATTTTTCTTGTATGTTGCTTAGAAAGTGAGCTATTTCTTTTACTCTTTTTGACTTTATTTTCTCGTTTATGCTGTATTATGTTTAACTAAACCTGTTTTTGCGTTCTTCTACGAGAAACTTTTCTTATTGTGTACATCACCTTTCTGCTTATTAATGCAACTGACAGTTCAACTTACTAATAAATTTTTATACCAACAAACTGATCAGAATCTTCTATGACGGTAGCTCTATATATGAAAAGAAAGCCACGTTCTTAAGATAAATGGAATCATGTACTGAGGATTTGAATTCTTCAGCCGATATCTGTGTAAAACAGTTGTAAAACAAGGCGAAAATAAAAATTGTTGTTCCCTTAAGTACAAAAATTATGTTCTTCAACTTTTTGGTAGTTTTTAAAAAATTAGTTCTTCAGAGAACAATTTGTCCCCTATAGAGATCCAATAATCTGAAGAACAACACTTTTTTTCTTCAGAAAGTGTGATCTTCACCTTTATGTTCTTCAGAGAACACAAAACGTGTTCTTCAGTTTTTTGGAAGTTCTTGAAAACCTGTTCTTTGAAGAACAAGTTGTCTCCTATAGAGATCAAAAAACCTAAAGAATAACCATTTTGTTTTTCATAAAATTGAATTCTTGTTGTGTAAATCTTTGGAGAACACATATATGATCTCTATAGAGGACAAATGAAGATCATTTTTTTGTTTTTTGAAGAACGCAGATTTTTAACAGTGTACAGTAACTTTTTACAAAAGTTTTGAGCAAGACCATGATTTTCGATCACACTTGTCAATATAAAGTTAGTACGTTGAGTGATCTTATTTTTTGCTAGTTCGTTAACCGAGTTTTCAGTCTTATCCTGTAATAAGATTAAATACATGAAAAAGGTTGACGATTTGCCGAGGTATCAGTGTTAATTTTATGTGGAAAAGTCAAGCAACAATATGATAAGTAAATTTAAACCATTCATCATTCTTCTTTTATCCGACATAGTTATCAAATTTACATAGAAATCACTTACTAACGTTCTGATCACAAATGACTTACACATAAATGCATTGCACAATACGTCGGATTTTGTATCAGGAGCATTTTATATGGAAAATTCTGTCTTCGTTATAACAAAAAAAAATCATTTTTCATACAAATGAAAAGAAGTGTACAGAATAAATCTGCTAATATTTCATTTATATCACGGATAGAAAAATAAATTTCATGCAGAGTCACAAAAAAAGTGCTTTTTTGTATTCAGTACACTCGATCACCCAGAAAATTTTCTATTTTTGGCAAGAGGTATGGCCAAAAGTTTAAGAAAAACTTTGATTTTCTCATCTCTCAAATTTTTTATCGCTATTTTTGTTCGAAAAAATTTCCTCAACTTTTAACAATACCTCTCACCAAAAATAAAAGATCTTCTGAATTATTGAGTGTATTGAATACGAAAAAGCACTTTTTCGTGACTCTGCATTTATGGATTTTATTTTTTTATGCGCATCATAAGCTCACGTGTTATTATAATGTTATATAAAATACAGACGCGACAGCGCAGAAATATGAATAGAGATGAATTACATTAAATCAAGACTCTTTAATAAAAACGAATTTTTTTTAAATAAAGTTATTGTATTTTGCATCTCTATTGAAGCTGCAGGGAGTGCTCTATCTGTTATTTGTTTAATGTAGTTTATGGGATCTAAAGTGATTTTCTAACTGATTATTTATCGTTGTGACTTGTTAGTATATCACTTTCATTATAAATAGCACGGATAGTACGTTTTTTGTTATTTTTATAAAATAGATGACTTAAATGGTCCAGTAACATTTTTAACGTGTCGAACGAAACATTTTTAGGTGATAAATTTGAATTTGACTGGAACACTATAACGATGGTTTGTAATGGCCGGCTATTGTTTCCGTTCGTTGAGTTAGACTTAAGCAATTTCATGAGATAGTCGTTCTTATTGGTTCGAACGTCGTAATTTCCGTCTGCTGCTGCATCTGTGGGTGGTATAGTAGTGATCGTCGACGAGATTTCGAAAATAGTATTCACAGGAGGAATCGTTGAAGTTGGTGTGAATGTGGGTTTAATAGCTAAAGACAGGCGAACTGAATATACACAAAAATGATTAGCAAAGTCTTACTTTCAGTCAATTCATTTGTTATTGAGATTTGTGTGTTGATTGTACTACTGATAGTACTAATAGTGGTAGTTGTTGTCTCGATAGTTGTTGTTTTTGTGATTCTAGTCGGGATCTCAGAACTGACCGGGCTTAATGATCTTAGTGTACTGTCATGATGAACAGTTAAATTCATTCGTCCAACAATATTGAGTCCTAGACGAGGTAATCTTGCCGTTATCTTGGTTATCAAAGGCCAATATCGATGGCTACTTTGTTGTTGTTGTGAGAACGGCGTACTGTTCCAGTTAGCATTCACTGACTGAAGTTTATATAATTCGGATACAATATTAGTTAAATTCGACATAACGCTAACATTTGATGATGAAGAATTCTGCGACATTAAATTATTCAGTATTCGCTCTTGTACTTGATTATCTACAAAACGAATGAACAAAGAGCAGTTAGAAAAATTCTTTACTACATAGAATTTTGAGTAGTGTCATTAGAGTAAGTGGAGAAGTTGATAGACTTCATGAACTACATCACATTTCCTCAGCAACAATTGAATGCCAATTTTTGTATCATCTGCTACGTTCGTACCTGATGTATGATATGTATCTGAACTATCTACGTATGTCATAAAATGTGCAAGAGAGGAATTGTCTGGCTTTGTATGGTACGTCGGTTTACCCGACAGAATGTTCGTTAACGTTTGTATTAACAGTTCTAGTTGTTGCTCATTGAAATGAGATACAATTTTACTAGCAAATGTTGATGGTTCATCGGATAATATTTTATGTAATTGATCAGTTGATATATTATTGATATTCATCATATTTGAGATGTTTTCGGGATTTGTATGACGTATTATTTGCATTAGATCATCACTAAATATGGAATTATTAAAGGAAAGAATTTCTATGGGAAGTTTTGCATCCGGCAATATGGATGTGTTTTTTTTCGACTGTTCACCCTGTAAGGCTTTCCATCCATTTGCTAATTCAACAACTTGAATATTTTTTCCGTTTATTATTGATTTTAAATTATTGCTTAACTCCAAAGAGACATTTGTAATTAAGGTTGGTGAATGAAAGGTGGTAAGAAGAGGTTGATGTTGTTGTTCATTTTTTGAAAATAATAATGAAATGGGTTTTTCTTGTTGAATGCTTTCAAGACGAAAGATGGGTGACGTTTGTGGTTGTGACTGTTGTTGACTGCCCTCTACATGCATTTTTTTCATTATATTTGGATTAAAACGATGTTTAAACATAGTTGTTTCAAACTGACCGGTATAGGGCAAATCATGATTTTGTACAGTATTGATCGTATATGTATCTGTTATAACTGGTTGATCGTTTATGTGGTACAATTGTGGTGATAACATAACGCCTTGTCTCGGGTTATTAAAGTGCTCATTTTGTTCATATTGTTTTTGTAATTGTTTAATGTACCGTTGTCTTTCATTGGTATCTAAAATACGTGCCGAATAAATCGATGCCATACTAGAAGGATTAACAGGATTCAAAAGGTTCATTTGATTGGAATATCCTTGTTGATTGTCTTCATTGTTGTTAAGCATTACATTACTATTGCCTAAATAGGCTAAAAGCATGTCATCATCGTTAACAATTGTTCGTCGTGAATCTTCGGGATCAAGCGCTCGAACAACTTTTGATTTATTTGGCTCTGACAGAGTGGAAACAACGCTATTCGATGTATCGATACTATTTTGTAGTGCATATTCGGATGGCAAAATTTCCATTTCTGTATTTTTTGAACGAATGATATCTGTTAAAGTAGGTGTTCCTAACACTTGTAAAACTGGAGGTAGTTGACGTTTTCTTCTCATTCTCTTAACAAAATATGACTGAAAGTGATCGATATTCGTTTCACATAGAGTAAAATCAATAACAAAAACAACAATTATTAACCACAATTTCCAGCTATTTTTCATTTATTATCATTACTATACAACTTTTTTCCTGTATTGTGCATGTAGTAAAGGCTGAATAATCGAATTACAAGACAACGAACAATCTGAACTTGTTAAGGTTTCCTACAAAACATTTATACACAATTGATAACAGATAAAACGAAGCCTGTATGCTATATTACATAATGGATCATTAATACATGTGTACTTAATTATGAAAACTTATTAATTTGTGCCACTAAACTATAGTATCGATATCATCTTGTTTATGCTTATAGTTGAGATTACTGGAACTTCATTTACTGCTGAACACATCCATCATGAAAAAGAACAAATTAAAGTTATAAAAAAGGTTAAAATTAACTGCAGAGATATTATACGGGAGACTTTTTTATCAAATCTCGCATCATAAGACTTTACACACGATTGAGTTATATTTTATTATATAAGTTGAACAACAATGTACAGAAAAATGATGAATACTGAAAAGTAAATACTTACAATTGTCATGTGTAAGACAATAATTGCAATTCATAACATCCATCGATCTAAACAGTGAATAAAACTGAATTCTTTTGAGCAAAAACAACTTTCTACGAAAATCAAACAGAATGTAGGAAAAATTTATTGTTGTCTACGAAAAGTGCACTATCATCAAGACGTAAGTAAAAACATATACAAATCTTTCTTCGAAGGTTTTAAGATGCGACGCGACGCAAGAGTAAGTTCATAAAATGTCGAGCTCTGCTTCTTTTTATTCACATTGTGCTAGAGACTCAGTTTTCCGATGTATTAAAAGTTAACCATTTCTAACAAGTGTCTTGGCAACTTCCGCCATTCATCTACTTTTTGTCGATCCTTCGAAGAACGAGTTAAACATCCATTTTTTTAAAGCATTCAAAAACCATTTTCTTTGCTCTTTCCGTTAAACTAAACTATCTGTCTCTATTAGACTTTAGGGAGTTAGTTCAACTATGCTTTTCGTCCCCGTTTTCTGATCATTCCATGTGCATTCATCAGTGAGAATGCACAGAAACAGAGCTACACATTTTGTGCACTTATGTTTGTAACCCAGTAGAAAAAACCTAGTTATTATAATAAATCTAAGACATCATCTTCACTAGCTGCGAGTCTATTAGATACTACTATCCATTTCAAAATAAAAGGCTGGTTATTTTTTGAATAACTTTTAAACAAATGAGGATAGAGGCCTGCGATTTCTGCGAATGGAAGGAGAAGGCCTGAAGACGTCGTTTCACAAGAAAAATCAGTAAAGAAATCATTTTTCGATATAGAATTTTAAGAAGAACTTTGAGAAACAAATCTGGTTCACCAGAACTGAAAGTAGTAATATAAAAATATTTTTATACGAGTAGGTAGCCCAAATTGTCCTTTTCAAAATGGAAGTCAAGCGTGATCTTCATTTTCAGTGGTTCGGATGTGGTATCGGATTTCCCTAGAGCCCCCGGTGATTCCGAGTAGTTTCCTAATTGTATGGAACATATGCAATTGACTACACTAAATCTAGTAGGACTGCTTATTTTCAAAAAAATACGCGAAAAAAAACAGGTGATTTCCAAGATTTATAGAAATTAAGCTTTCTAGACTATTTTCATCAAGTTTTGGAAAACTTAAACTTTCCTCAAGATACATCAGTATGGCCTCAATATACTACATAGTGTACAATATTTATGCTATTCTATACCTAATTGATTACAAAGCTACGGTTTTTCGAGAAGGATTCAAAACTCCTTCAACAAGAAAACCGTTTTTTAAACTTTGACTCCCATAACCACATTTGGCAGATTAAAAAGTTATTCAAAAAACAGTCGACCCCCTTTTATTTTGAAATGGATAATAGCACGGTGGGACAGTCTTTTATCCATAGATAAAAGAAGACTGTCCATTCGCGCTTCTCTTAGATTTTTTCAGGGTGATGGAAACGTGTAACTTTAAATAAAAAGACAAAAAGCAGTTTTATTTAACTTCTGATACATATACACACACATAAATAAGACAAATTATCAATCCGTTCTCGTCTTCTAATGCTCGAAGCTGAAACAGCAATCAATCTCCAAGAACAGACGATTTTTCCCAGTAATAAACCGAGCACAAAGAAATGCAAAAAAGTGTACAACAAACGCAAATCAAAAGAAAAATAAATGGTTTTTTTTTGTAGCGGTCATAGGTAGGCGACGTTGATTACGCAATATTCTGAAATCTTAAAGTAGCAAGGGACACGTAATTCGAAGTTTCCACACAATTGTATTTTTGACTTATACATATATCATTCGATAGAGAATTTCACGCTGAACAAGAATATCGCCTTTTTAGCCTTCCCAGTGCACTTTTTCGCGTCGAAAAATTTAAAATATTGGAGGATCTTAAAATCCGTAAAACCTTCCCATTTCGCAAAAAGTTGAATACTTTTTCCCCGTTTTATTTTGAAACTTTCAAACAGTCTTTTTCGAGTTCAGTGTTGAAAACTGAATTAGAAAATGTGTTTTTGATGGTTCCCATATGTAATATTATTGCACGAAAAATTTATCATTAAGGATATCTCCAAAGCGGCTGATTCCGAATATGAATATGAGAGCTGCCCTTAGGGCTTCGAAGATCCGTTTTTCTTGAAAACCAGTTTTTCAGAAACTCTGAAAAACGCCCAAAGCTTTTCTTAATAACCAAAACTTGTAGCCCGCACATTTCTGATTGAAATAAGACCTCTCCCAACTCTACATGACCTTTCTTTGCAAAGTTATAGAATTACACGAAGAGCCCTAAATTAATTTCTTCTTATTTCTGTAGCTTCGAGTTGACAATGAATATTTATCAGAAATGTGCGGGCTACAAGCATGGCTTATTAAGAAAAGCTTTGGGTGTTTTTCAGAGTTTCTGAAAAACTGATTTTCCAGAAAACCGGGTCTTCGAAGCCCTAAGGGCAGCTCTCATATTCATATTCGGAATCAGCATCACCGATAACCTATAACCCATTAGGTTTCATCGAAAAAGCGAGGGGACACTTACATATGCTCCCTTGTGAGATTTTCACCAAAAAATGAAAATCAACGAAACCTTTAAAAACATATATCATTCGACTCAGTTATTGACATTGACTCCGAATACGATACTTTTATTGCATAAAAAGTGAGTTCTGATGAAGAAAATTGAGAATTACGGCAGAATTCCGATTTTTTCGCCTCTGATTTAACAAAAGTGAAAGTTCTCAGCAATGGAGAGGAATTTCAAAAAGCCGAGTTCTACTTTTGTAGTTCGAATAACGACCGATCGAATGGTGCAAGAATGAAGGTTCCATCTTTACCAGAAAAAACTAGGTGGCTTTTTGCGACGAGGTTTCCGCTTTGGAGATATCCTTAACGATAATTTTTCGTGCAATAATATTACATATGGGAACCATCAAAAACACATTTTCTAATTCAGTTTTCAACACTGAACTCGAAAAAGACTGTTTGAAAGTTTCAAAATAAAACGGGAAAAAAGTATTCAACTTTTTGCGAAATGGGAAGGTTTTACGGATTTTAAGATCCTCCAATATTTTAAATTTTTCGACGCGAAAAAGTGCACCGGGAAGGCTAAAAAGGCGATATTCTTGTTCAGCATGAAATTCTCTGCGCCTTATAGCTAGCTTCAAGATGAATCCATTATCAAACCATAATAGACTCCTTTTACTCACAAAGAAAACGTCAAGTTCGAACGAAAATATTGAAGATAAAAGAATTGAATGAGAGAAATATTTTTTTAATTTTGTCTTAATTCCTTTGAGAGAGAAAATACTATTCAAACATGATACTTACATCAAAACGTTTGACATGATCCAGTGTACGATCTGATTGTTTCATTTTCATGCATATCGTCCACATTGACTGAAGATATTGTGATAACTCAGTGATAGGAGGTGTTCTCTTAAAAATAAACGAAAAATTTCCTTAAGTTAAAAGTAATAAGCGTTACTCGGTACAGAACAACGATACATACTGAAACTGATGACTTTTTCATGTGATCATCATTGTTTAATGAGTTTGCTAACAAACGGTCAATCGACTTTTTCTAAATAAGATAAATGTAATCTTTTGTCAATGTTCGTGGGCTAACGTTTAGAAAACTGGTTTATATTTTATGCTCAGCGAGTTCGGTATTCAGGACTAGTTTGACATAACAGTTTTCATATGATTTCAGACGGACTATCAGCAGATTCTTCGATTGCGTAAACATGGCAAATACTCGTATTAATAATAGAAAATACAGAATAGCACATTCTTTTGTTGCACTTCTTACATCATTTCCAACTGGTGCCTGTGCGACAATTTTTACATTTTCAATATTAAAATCTTTCCATATTGGTGATGGCTGTTGAAGAATAATTCGTAGTTGATGTATTGATCGTGGGATAAACAATAGCTAAAATAAGAAAAATATTTACTATAAAAAGGTTCTCATTTAATGCTTTACCAGCTGCCTGATTACTGTACTACCTGATTTCTCTCAATTAGAAAATGATCGTTACTTCCAGCTTCTCCATGCGCAGAAGGCATCAATTTAAAACGGTTGAGTAATATTCTCCATTGATCTAGATAACGAGATATTTATTTGATAGGATGAGACTCATTTGAGACCAAACCATACCGACCATCAGGATTTTGTTTTATTTTAATTGAAATAAATGCCGTATAATCATTTGTATATTCGATATGTGAAAAATGCTGAAATTATACTGTGTTTAATAATTTTAATGAAACGATTGATGAAAAAAACCTTACGTTAATCGAACCACTGTTATGCGTCCAATCTAGTACCTTGCATCCAGAACTAAATGGCGATGTAGTACGATCTTGTACTGTTAGTAATGTTTGATCTCGAAATGTAACCGGAACGATAGTACTCATATATAGTGCTTCAGATCAAGAAAATATTCAGTAGAGTATGTAAAAATATTAAAACTTGCTGTTGTATGCCAATAACTTTCCTTTGGATGATTTCTTTCTGCGTGGCAAAACAAATTTTGATGAAAAGAAAACAAACTCTACATAGTCTGTCCAGACTGGTGGAATCTCCCATATAGAGAGAACTAGTTTCGAATATCCACGACAACACGCACTAAAAAGATTGGTTGTCTTGAATTTTGCGATACTTTTCTTTGGATTATGTTACATTACAATAGCTGTGGAAAATGTAGGTAATTCAAGGTTACATCGATAGTATCATCCGGAGTTATATTACGGTTTCTTAGAAAAACGTAAAGTTGCTTACCTTTCTTACGGCTGAGGTTTAGTTGGTGATTAGTGATCGCTGGACCAATATTACTGAGGCACTTACTTCATCTCAGTCGTGATTGGTTGAAGTATGCTAGAAAAACAGAATGCGCTGAAGTGACTGTGTAACTTCTGTAAATTATGTTATTTTGGTGTTTCTTTGCACATTTTCGTTTGATAAAAAATATACTACGAAAGAAATAAACCAAATCAGATATCGAGAAGTATAAATACGATCATGTGCGCAACTTTATGTCTAATCAGCGTTTTCTAATACATTTTTTTCCACAGTAGATGTTTAGACTTCGCTGTGAGGTACAGAGTGGAATCGGTACAAGTCTTTTTAACAGAATCTTTTTCATTATCCCTTCCAGTGTTGTCAATTGAGGTACTTCTACAGATGGATCACACACTCACACTCCACACACACTACAGTTGGGGGTGTGATCGATCTGTAGAAGAATCCCGATCGAATCAGAAAAAGATCCCGTTCCTCTCTTCTTTGTGCTTAAACCGATTGTACACATCGATTAGGTTAAACGTTTTTCCTTTTTGTTATTTGCTTATGCTTCATTTATGATTAAAATTTTAGATGTTAATATTGCCTCTCGTATTGTTTGTTGTGCTTATTTCTTATGGACATACCACATTAGATGACGAAATCTTATATGATATCACATGGCAACCAGAATTACCTGTAAATTTTTAATCATTTTCTGACCGTGTTTGTCTTGAACTCTCAACAATTGTTTTAGGAACTACCGCTAGAAAATGAACTTACTGTTGTATCAAAACGTAAAGAAAAATACACTTGTTCATTACCAAATGTTCGAACAATACAACCGGTACTGTAGCTCTAAAATTGTAGCATGTTGCGTTTTATAACCAAATATGTTTCTTCAGGCTTCTAGTGATAATGTTGCACTCAGTGATGTCGAAAGTTTATTAGAAGCCTTACATTCCAAAAAATTATGTTCATACAGAGTAAGTTTCTACATTTATTGGAGTAAATCATGGTCGCTCAGAGCAACCGAAGTTAGCGTCGTCTGTCTACAAATATTAATTGAAAAGATTTTAGTACACTAACCACTAGCATTTCATACCCATTCTTTGCTTCTTTTGGATAGAATCAGGTGCACAACGTACACTTATTAGTCTCTTTTAGATGGACACTTACTGGTCGTACGAATTATGTCACGGAATGCATATTAGACAATATCATGAAATTAAAGTTGCTGGAAAGGTGAGTTGAAAGTTTGTTAGTATTTATCTATAATCGAGTTATTTTTCTATCTAAGAAATCAACACCTCAAGAATATTTTCTTGGCTATTATCAATTTCAAAAACAAGATACAATTAGCGATGCGGATGGTAAACAAATCATTAAAGTAAGAAGGATCAATACTTCTCATAGCAATATAAATTTGTCTTGTTTTTTTAATCTTAATTAGATTTACCATAAAGTTATTGATGGTAGAAATACTCCAACATTACCGGTACGTTACACAGACGGTACACCATGTGATATTAATTCCAATCAACCTCGTGAAACACTTGTGCTCTATGGTGAGAGACTAGTTTTTCTTGCTTTTAGGAAATCTTTCAATTCGTTTTTTCTCATTTTAGTGTGCGATGACAAGGGAAATAATGGTATTTTAGGCTTTGAAGAAGTGTCATCGTGTTATTACGAATTGATTGTTGCATCGCGTTGGCTGTGTACATTACCAGCATTTACTGCATTAGAAACGATTCGACAAAGCATTAGTTGTTATCCAAAAGAAAACGCACGTCAGAAACCAAGAAATTTAAGAAAGCTTGAATATGAAAAGCAACAATCGTGGAAAAAAGGTGGTCGAACACAGTTCACCGTAAGTTTGTTTTATAAAAAAATCGATTTAGACATAATAAGTAGCTGATCCTTTTTACTTTGAAGATAACTAATATGCACGGAACAACGTTTATTGTTTCCTATGAATTGGAGGAAGACGCTGACGTTGATGCTATTGCTGAAGCTGTTATCAAGTCAGCATCAAAATCAATACCACAATTAGTACAACAAGAACAAGCACAAGCAGCTAATACTCCATTAAATCAAGATGGCGAACATGTCGAAGACACACACGTCATCGGCACACTTGGCAATGATGTTGATAAAGAATTCATTGAAGGTTTTCTATCTGGACGAGAATGTCTACCCGGCGGGGTCAGTTGTTTTGCTGTTTCACCATCTTTTTCAAATTAAAACAAAAAAACATGCGCATTATTTTAGACGGGCTGGTGGAAATATGAAATTTGTTATGGTAAACATCTGATACAATTTCACGAAGACGGCATGCATCGTACATCAGTCTTATTGGGAAAATGGAATCAAGAAAAACATATTAATTGGATAAATGCTAATCCAAAAAAGCGTCCACTGGCAAATGTAAATAAGCGAACGTAGGTGAGAACTTTCCGTATAATTTGACAGAGACTCAAATTCGATTAATTTAGATTTATATCACTTTATTATACAGATGGGGATGTATGTGATTTAACTAAAAAACCACGTGTTGCTGAAGTGAAACTACGGTCCGTTGAATGAGAAAAAAATGCGAATATTACCTTTTTTTTCTTTAATATTGACTTTTCTTTTCAAAGGTGCATAAAAAAGACAGAAAAATCTCATGCAACATCAGTCTATCTCGTGGAACCAGAGCCATGTTCGTATGTAATGGGAGTAAGTATATGAATATCAGTAAGTTTGCGACTTATCGGAATATTTGATCATAAAAATGTGTAGAGAAAATAACAAGTGATTTTTCTAAAATAAGGCACTTTTGCATGCTATGTTTTGTCTCACTTAAATTGATTTTATAGTTTTCGTTTTACGATCAAAAGATGTAGAATGTAATTTTTCAGAAAACCACGTATTTGACTTTTCATCCAGACTTGATTTGGCAACAGGATATTCAAAAATACACTAGAATACTCTAACTTTCACAATATCGTTCAACTCAAAGCGTTCTTGACTATTCTGCTAAGTATAGGTGCACAATCCATTGGAACCTATGTTTAATTAATTTAAACTAATTTCAAAATGTTTCATGTTAAACTCATTTAAACATATTTTTGAAATTGAGTTAATTCAATTCAATTGAATTAGTTAAAATTAATTTAAACAAGATTTCAATGAAAAATTTCTTTAAAGTCTTGTATTTAAAGTTCATTTTTGCTACAAGTGAAATATGACCCAAAATTGATTTACGTAAAATTCACGTTATTTTACCTTCAAATTGTAAATTGTAACTAAAAGTATAGACCATCAAACAATTGTATTGATGGTTAAACTAGTGCAGAAGATGTGGTTTCCGAAAAAATGAAACACTAAATCATATAAAACGTGAGGAGTGTCAACTTTTTTTAAGTGTAGATCTATTCTATCAGTATTTTTTATTCATAGTAAAAAGGATACACACTTTGTATGAGAAATTTTTTGATATATTTTATTTTAGTACACAGTGCTTTTCTAAGTTAGTACAGTAGGTCTTTAAACTTAATTTTAAACCGATGTAGTTTGAAAATCAGAGTAATCTCATATTTTGAATTACAACTTTCAGTCTTATTGAAAATCCGATAGATAATTTTTGTAGAAAATTACATTCTATATCTTTTGACGATAAAACGGTGAACTTCAGCTCTTCTTGGAATGTTAAATATGTTCAGTCAACGAATGATGTTAGGATATAGTATGTTTGGAACAGAGATCCATTAATTCGACGTTTTTGAATAGTATTTATTCCATTTATATTCTGAAGAAGATAATTGTTAAGTTTTTTCACAATTCCTCTTTTCACGAATTGAAAACGCATGCGTCTGTTAACAGCGTTTTAGCGCTAACAGTAAAGCGATAAATTGTACGCTATGTAGAATTTTCCTTTTTCAATCGGTATTCGCACGTATTATAGAGAGAATGCTGCAAATAGAGTAGTACGTAATCTATAAATTAATTTTTGTTCAAAATCTATATGGAATTTATCTCTTATATGTTTGAACTTAATCTATCTAACCGGATACATGAGATTTTTCATCGGATTAAAATAGTAGCCCATGATGTTTATTTTTTTGCTTATGACTTCCATAAACAAGACATACATTCGTGGTGATATTCAAGAATCTTCACTACGAAAAAGATGTCTTCAAAAACTTATCAAATATTACTGGACATATTCTTAATTTTTTTTTTCAGATTGAATCTCATTTGTTTTGTAATATTGTTCAGTACACCGATGAATATGGCATACCTGATAAAGAGAAAATCAACGCTATTCTTAATAATGGCAGTTAGTCAAAAAATTGTTAAAGAATATTTAAAACACTTATTAAAAAATGTTTAGTTTCTACTAAAAAAACAAATACTCGGACCAAATTTGTTATTTTTTTTTCCGTTAGTCTGAGTTTTTGTACACTATTTTGTTGTATTCATTGTATTTTAAATACTTTTTAATGATAAAAAGATAAAACTGAATATAGGTTCACTTATTGTTTCAATATTTTAGCATTTTTATCAGCAGACAAAATAAGAACACATATTCTAAATATGAAAATATGAAAACTAAAACTAAATTTAAAATTAATTAAAATCCTTCAAACATGTGGTAAATCTAGAAATATATAACAATTCAAAGTTCCATTAGCTTTAATATTGTTTCTCGCTGTCAGATTATTGAGGTTAATTCCTTCAGACATTGTGGATTTACTAATTTGACAAGCTTTTATCGAGTCTTTCTTCACGCAAGATTTTATTATTAGCACTCATTAACTGAATACAAGGAGGGAAGATGAACTGTTTTAGGTACTCGGTGCTGAAAAGTATCCGAAAGTGCTAAAGGATGCTGAGGGTACTATGATCAAAAAATGCCTTTTCTCCTTGACTATACAAAAATTTTCGTATCGTACAGAACCAAAAAAAAGGGTATTTTCATGTCGGGATACTGTTTTTGGAATCTCTGAGTAACAAATGCAGTTACCCTCTTTTTTTTGGTTCTGTGGAATGAGGAATACTCTCAAAGAAATCTTACAAAACCAAAAAGGATACACTGAAATACCAAAATGGCATTGTAAAATACGGTTAAGAGTATTTCTAATTCCACAGAACCAAAAAAAAGAGGGCAAACCCCTCCAAAATAGAAGGCCAGTCTGCAGTGACAATTTTTGAAAAATGCCCCATAGGGTAGGTAGGGCAGTTTTTTACCAAAAAAAGTGCGATGTGCGAAACTATAATAGAAGGCCATGGCCTTTTATTCGAGGAGGAGGGTTATCTGCATTTGTTACTCAGAGATTCCAAAAAGGGTATCCCGGCATGGAAATACCCTTTTTGGGTTCTTTTTATTCAGAGAGTAGTTGAGCCATCTCTTTCTGTGTTCGTTTTGTCCTTCAATGTGGATGGCTGCGAAATCAAATTTAATATCACTGTTCTCAGATTGATATCGGTAAATTCCTGCCACTGAAATTGTCATATCTTCGTACTCGAGCTTCGGTACATATCCCAATGAACTTTTTTCATGCAAAAAGTTTCCTTTGAACACATTAAAATCGATATTTTGTTGTTTTAACACATCCAAACTCAATGAATAAGTAAAAAAACTTTTTAACACTTTCACATATCTTAAAAGTTCATGCATTTGGAAGTCTTAATTTTTTTAACTTTCCTACATTTTTACAAATTCATCACGTTCAAATGCATTATTAACTAATGCATTTAAACTTCTTGAAATTTTTCACGCGTTCAAATGCATAAGAATAATTTTTCCTCCATTTAATGTATTTACATGTATTCCGATTAATTTGATGCGTTTACACGCGTTAGAGATTAATCCATGTGAACGCATTAACGCTTTCTAAAAACAAAACAATAGTACCCCATTCTATAGGGAAGCATTTTTAACTTTTTCTGACAATACCATACGATTCCTCGCAAAAAGTTTAGCGTAGAGCGATTGTTTGTACACAATCTGATAAAAGGCTGAAAAACTTCTCTGAAAACTGGCGCCTTCTCATGCTATGATCATACACGACTACATTCAAATTCGTTAATCTATTTTTATGAATTAAACAAGTTTAATATGTTTGAATGTGTTAAGCATTTTTAATGTGTTGAAAAGCCTTAAATTTTTAAATCGTTAAAATGAAAAAAATCTTGTTAACGCGTTAAAAACACTTTTGAATTGGTTTAATTTTAACGCAAAAAATGCCTTAAAAAAATTTAATATGAGACTAAAACGCGTTTTTTCGCTAGGCTGACGTATTAAATTATTCAATTGAATTCATTTTAACGCATTAATGATTTTTTAATAGTTGACAACTTTTTTGGTTTACTTTTAGTATACAAACTTTAACGTATGTAAACGCGTTAGAAAATGTTTTCGAAGTCAATTAATGCGTAAGGACATATTAATATTTCACGCTGTCAAATGGGTTAAAAAATGGTTAACACGTGAAAAGGAAACTTTTTTGATATAAAAAATAATCAATTGGGTAACATTCTGGTGTGTGATTACTCTGAGCGTAAGCTTTCGTGCGTAACATTGTTTGTGTACATCGTTCCGGAACACGAATCATCTCTATTATGGTTGATTAATTTATCAGTTTCTTTCTTTTAACTTTTTTATAAGCATTTTGAGAATAATAACTATCTAATAAAATATTTTCTAATTGATTGAGATTATTATCATTTTTGACATGTTTATTCGTCATATATTCGTAAGTTTTAAATTTACCAGGATTACCTTAAAGCATAATTAAAATGTTCTTAGTTCTATTCATTTTTATATATAATTATTTATACACTGTCATTATATATATATTCAATGAAGAATTAATTCATTCAAATATTAATGGAAATAGAGGATAAATCGAATGCTTTGACTATAAAAATAATCACAACATTGAAGATAAACTTTTTAAATAAAATATTGAACAATTTTGATCATATCACTAACATATAGACTAACTATTTGTTTTCAATTATATCTGAATTAAAACTAATAAACTTATTCTTTATTATATTTTTAATCAATTTTGTGATGGAATCATTTGTATTGAAGTGCTCGAACATTAGATTTTTAATACATGTTTAACATATTTAGCGAAGTGAAATATCATAGAATTATCTTTATCAATGTTTGCATATCCTCGTATAAATGAAAATTGAGAAGAAGAATTTGTGAAATGGCTGACTTTCTCTTTTGTTAACTTACTTTTATCAGATATTTCATTTTAGAGATGTATTCTTCGTGCCCATAAGTTCTATTTTCTTGAAAATAAATTGATAAAACGAGTGAGAAAATGGAAATACGATCAGTTTGAGATAGGCACAATGAAAATATATTATCACATACGAATTGTTTTTATCGTGTGTTAAATAATTTGAATTCAAATGTACTATAAATTCTAGCATTTAATATCAAATAGAGAACAATGGAAAAGAATAAAACTGAAAATCTGTTATCTGAAACATCTTTCCCTCATGTTTATGTATTTTTAAATTTATTGAATGTTGGCATACGTGAAACATTACAAGAAGTTACGACAAATATTTTTCCGTATGATTTCACAACGATTCATTAAAAAGTAATCGATTTGCGATATATTCACAGGATTTTTTTTTCGTTTTCAGATGGCAATCATATATTAATTTAATCTCGTTACTGTTGATAGAGTTTTTCATTATTTTTATATTGTAGTATGGTGAACGCGCAAAAGTTCGTTTTTATCATTTTTTATCGAATCCTCCGAGTTTGGTTTATTTGAACCCAAATCCGAATCCGTATTCACATTTCAGATTCCATACGCAGGACTCTAGGTTTTTTCTTCCTGTTTGTCATTTTTTTTCTGTGTTCGTTTTCTATTGTCTTGCTATATTATTGTGTCATTGTTAAAAATAAAGTTTCTAGATCAATACGATTTATTACACAGGTAACAATTTTATTTTTACAATATGATTAAAATGTTCATACTTAGATCGACAGAAAGAAAAGATGTTCATGAGTAGGTTTTTATACTTCATTTTGTTTGGCTAGAAGACGAAGTCAAGGTCAGCTGACGTTAGGGTGTTAAAGTCTTGATCAATATGTGGTGGATATTTAGTTTCTCATAGATTCACACTAGGACAGGACTGTACTATAGCGTTTAATCACTTATATTTCACAGAAATGTAATAGATAGATACTTATATTTCATCATGAAGTTAGAACTTATCAACATGATCAAGTAAATAAAATAATAAAAATGATCGTTAAGAAGGTAAGAAGCGAAAACAACAAAATTTGATATGTGAGAAGAACCAATATTTTTGTCGATGCTGGTTCTTAATGATAGTAGAATTTTTTCATAACCCTTAAATCTGAAATGCAATATCAGAGAAGCGTTTAGTTTTCGTGCTTCTGCATACACAATAACGGACAGTAAGGATGATGTAATACTTTTGTTTGATGACAGTCAATCTAAATTTCATTTACCGAAGGAGCAGTTAAATGTTTCGACGGCACTATTATCTGAAATGTTATTTTTTTTGCGAAATTAGTTGTTAATTTCCGACATGACGAACTGAAATACCGATGGAACATCGCCCATCCACCAGATAAATCATTGGTAACAGTTCATTCTTTTTTTTTTGGAAAAAAACTTCGACTAAACTTATTTATTTATGATGGTGTTCACTTTTCTTTTGTTGCATTCCACGCAGTTGTTTTTAGATGTCATCTTGTCATGGTAAATATAAGAAAGAATGTGCCACATCCTTATTAGGTTTCCTTCGATGTCTAGTTGGTTATTCAACACAAATCGATCTTCATGGAAGTATAATGATATATGGTACAATAATTGATATTGATCAATATCGAAATATTCATTTGAAAAATGTTACAGTAGCACGCCCGCTGCAAACATCTATCTCACTTTGTAGGTTGTGTGTTCGATTTAGTACTGTGAGATATGTTCGAATACCGGATGATATTGATGTTATGGAAACAATTAAACAGGATCTCAAACGACATAATCCTGATCGAACAAAAGTTATTGGTGGTGGACAAAAGAAAAAAATAAAACAAAGTGATATACAAAATAGAGAACAATTAAGTCCATTACGTTCAAATGATTTTTATAATGATATTGATGAAAGAGTATGAGTCTTCATGTAAATATTGATCTGCTGTTGTTTTCTTATAACAATAAAAATTTTGGTTGAATACCATCGTGGAAAAGACTCTCAAACATTGATTAGTTCTCTGATACTTTGAAAGACATATTTCAAAGCTAGAAAAATATGATGATAAACAACTATCATTCATCTTGGTGTATGATACTGCATAAATATCTCTTAAAAAGTTTTTACAGAGAGTCGATGTGCTCAACTCACAGTGCCGTCACCAAAGGAGGGACCCTTGCTTTTAGAAAAAAAATTTCTCTTTAACAATCTCTTTTTTCCCAAGAATTTCACCTGAGCTCTTGCCCAGATTTGGTAACCAATCTAATTAATATTTAACAAAAACATTCTTTCTCCCACTTTGTCTCCCAAAATACTTGAGGGCAAAATCTTTCTTCCACTTTTCTTCAATGAGGAAAAAAGTTCAAATTTATGTCAGCATTATCATTACCATTTAGTTATTGTGTTGAAATAATGATGCTAGATGGTGTTGTGTTCTACTACGTCTATGATTTTCTTCCAAAAAATTGACACCCCTTCTGCTTTTCTCTCTCGCCGCGGTACTGTCTACTCATCAATCTATCAACAACAAAATATTTTCTTTTTCTTAACACATTTCTCAATTATTTCTTAATAAATTTGTTGAAACTTATGTCTAAGGAGTATTGTCGAAATCTTTTTGTTTGAAACAAAGTCTCTAGAACAGACTATTTGATAAAATTGCATCTGTTATAATATTTATTTCAAAACAAACAGCACCTTACAGTATAGTCTGTACTAACACTTTTCTCAAGGTCGTGTGAAAAGATAAAACGGTGTTGTTCGACAGAAGAAACTGCTTGTTAAGAAAAGATCAAATTGGACCTGTTTAAGGCTCACAAAGATATTCTACCTAATATTTCCGAAGTCAGTTGAATATGTGCCGGGTGCACTTTTTCTCTTACACATTTGAACAGAACAAAGAACGGGTACACTTAAGAAAATACACACTTTTTTGGTCACGAGTGACCGTACTTTTGAGATACACACCTATCGGCATACTTTATTTTTTACAGTGTATTTTATCGACATATTATGTTCCAATTAAACAAGAAACTTCAAATGTGTCTGTAATGCAACTATTCATTGAGTGTTGTGTATAGTTAAGTGACAATAGCTGCGTTGAACACAAATTGTTTTCAAGAGTATTTATTAGAGACAGAAATCAGGATATGTAACTCGAGTGTACTGAGAAGCATAGCTTTTGTATTTAGTAGCTTTTAAAATTGTTACGTTTTCTGGCATTAAGTGGACTACGTCTTGAATCCATCTTCTTTATCCTTACTGGTTTAACGAAATTATCAGCGAATATGGAACATACTTGGAAAGTAACTAGAAAACCATTTCAGACCATACCAGTGTGAAACATCGCATCCTTCTTTTTGAATGTGCTGATATTCGAAACTTGATTTTTAGTAAAGCTTCTTTGATAATCTTTTAATTTATCTGCTCTGTTTTAGCCCACACGAATGATAATAGAAGGAAACAATAATTTCAAGAAGTTATAGCCATTCCTTAAAAAGTCTATACGCTTCTTGTCATCAAATAGCTTGAAATTGCTACACGATCGAGGAATAATGTGATGTATGAGATCGTTTAATCGGATAAACTGCACAACTATTGATGTCTATGCCTAATCTTCTTTTTTGAACTTTTTTTCATTTTTTATAATTTTTATCAAAGTTTTTTCACTTATCGTTTTTAACTATTTCGTTTTGAACCATTTTTTTCTTTCAATGTTATTTTACAAGCGTAAATAAAAAATGTCGTTTTTCGGAAGGTTTTTGTATTCTTTTCCATACTAACTGTTTATATTGGAAAGATAAAATATGATGTGATGTGATTATAGATCTCTAGTGCAAATTAAACATCGACATATTCTGAACATGTTTAAATTTTTATTGACGATTCAGACAGAAATAAATATAGATCTGAAAACTAATAATGATTACATGTGGAAAGTACAAGGTAATTGATGACCCAAAAGCCATCTGAAATCCGTGTTACTTTTCATTTTTAATAGTTAATGGTAAGAATTAATAGCTGAATTGAACTTCAATGTATTAGAATACATTTTCTCTATAAACCAGGATGTTACTAAAGATTTTTTTATGTTTTCGTTTAAATGATTCAAAATAACGAACAGTCATCAATGGTTATTAACTAGCATCATATGCTTGCTCGAATCTAGAACAGAGGGAAACATTATTGTTCTGCTTCAGAAAGGATAGACGTATGAAGAAGAGAAAAACTTTTTTTGTTGAAGTAAATTGAAATGCAAAAACGGAAAGAGATAGATCAAATTCTTTTTTATCTTTTCTCATTTTTGAAATACCATCAGTGTCTATGAGTAAACAATGTTGCCGTTCGGTTTGTTTTTGTGTTCTAATGACGCACATAATATGTTCGAATTTGAAGAAGAAAAAAATATGTTCTTACACAATACATTTTTTTAGGATACATTTCGAAAGAAATTGATAGACGTGTATATACATATATATATATATATGTATACATAATCTACAAGGTAACAACAACCAAAACACACGGAAATTATATGGTATAATAATAATAAGTGATTTTTTTGCTCAATCATGATTTTCGGATTAATTTGTATACTAATGATGAATATATTGATGGTAAGTACAGTATAAAATAGCTATATTTGAATTAATTTAATCAGTTTCATTTTTTTGTATTCGCTTTTATTAGGTTATTAACTGTCAGCCGGTAAGTTTTACTTAAGAAATACTCTTAGTATATCTCGTTTCTTTTGACTAGATTTCTATTTATTTGTATATGTGTCTGTTAATATATTTTAGTCATTTCCATGGTCTTTTCCTAGACCGGACCAGATGAGTCGATGGAGTCAGCCATGGAATCGTGAATCAGACGATGGCTCGTCAAGTTTATATCATATTTTTGGTAGACCATCTCGACCACCCGTACGAGTAAGAGTATTATTATTTTTACTATTGTATATGACGATAAAAAGAAGATATCTTCTGTTTCAGGACCCGTCAAAATGTGAAAATTGTTTTCGTTTAACTACTTTAACTGATGGAAAATACATTTTTGTTGAACCGTGTGGAGGCGAATCGTGTGTGGCCATTGTTAATAATTCAAGAATAAGAAATTTCGGAAAAACTGTGGCATATGATTTAAATAAATGTGGAAAATCAAATGAAATATCATCAAAGAGCGATATCATCCCAAAAGCGTTGCAATTAAAAATTAGCACTAGTTATAAGAATACAGTGAGAAGAGGAGAAATGCCATGGCTGGTTCGTCTTGAATCTCGTACGAATCTTCAATCTCTTTACCTTAGTATGTGTGGTGGTACCATCATTCATCCTCAGTGGATATTGACAGCTGCGCACTGTCTTCTTGACAGTAACACAGAAACACTTTATGCCGCAGATGGTGTGTCAGTTTATGTAGGCCATTCGAGTCGCCGACAAATAGGTGATGATACAGTTAGGGTCAATCCAGCAATGTACATATTACATCCAAAATTTCGTATAGGAAGATATTCAGCACCTGTACACGATCTAGCATTGATTAAATTAGCAACACCATTAAAACTTAACAAAAATACGGACATCATTTGTCTTCCAGAGAAAACAGATGATTTAACCGATGGGACTCTAGCACACACAGCCGGTTGGGGACGATCGTCTGATAATAGTCCTGTTGTTGATGAAGCGAGAAGAGCTCGAATAAGAATTTCACCAGATGCTTGTCGAAAATTGCCGATGAATCGTACAATTCATATTTGTGGACGAAATGAAAAAGGCAATAACATTTGTTCAGGAGATTCAGGTTCGGGATTGTATGTTCGAGCTGGTATCATCAACGGAACAAGTACAACATGGAAATGGCATGTATTTGGCGTAGCATCATTTGGACGAGAAGAATGTCAAGTATCAGTAAATCATGATAATGCATTTTCATCTGTAGCAGCCGATATTGATTGGATTAAAAGTGTAATTAGGACGTACTAATTGAATATGGATATTGATCAAGAATTTTAATGGCGGAATTTAGCTAGTCAGTTGGATGTTCATATTTATATTTGTAAATCTTTTTTTTCTGTTGCTCATTTAATGTAAATGTATTGCAAAAACAGAATAAAGGGGCGCGTGTGAGTGAGAGTTATTCGAAAAAGACCAGAGGTTATCGACTCAACATCAGAAAATTCTATTCAAAATGCCGTTAATGACGAAAATGTTAAGTAATCAACTACTTTTTCCACGTCAATTTTTTGATGATAAAAGAAGATGAATGAAAAACAAAACAAAAAATTGAGTAAAAAATTTCAAAATATAATCGACAATTGTAATTTGTGATAATAAAACTGAATAATGACAAAATAAAGCATACCACATCCACAACCATTTTTCTTCTCACTATAAAACAAGGTCGAGAATTGGATTGTAGATTTAGATCGATTAATTTTGACATTATTCAATTTTATTACCACAAACAATATTGGAATTGTTCAACGTCTTAGTCAAACATACGGCAATGGTATATTGAAGATGATACGACGATATGAACGATTATCAAAGGAAATAATTAAATCAGACTGTGATTTTAAGTTTGTCAGAATATACTTATTGAACAATTTAATATCCCAGTTTGTGCATTATCGTAGTCAAAAAATGGTTATCCATCAAATTTAGTCAAAAGAAAAATAAAGAATTAAATTGAACAATATAAGAAACAACAACAATAAGAAAACAAATGAGAAAGAAGAAAAATATCTTGCTTCGTTGACATATTATAAAACAAAAAGATTGGCAAACAAATTTGGAATTATATTAGAAAAATGATATCTGTCAACTGAAGTTATTGTTGGATTTAAACCTGATTTAATATGGAAGAAATTATTCATGCAAAAGTATAAAGGTTTAGATGATATTAATAGTGGTGTAATTTAAAAAATTAAATGTAGTAAATTTTATAAAGTATATTATATATTCGTCAAACCAAACTTTACTTGGTGATAAGGATAGAACAACATAAAGAAGGTTTGAAAGAAGAAGGAAAATCAGCAATAGCTGATGATATGCACAATAACAAAAACCGTACCGTACAGTTTAATCTAGCTTGGAGATGTCAACTGGAAAAAACGTGACAGAAAAGAAACGTTAATAGCAGTGAAACATTCAACGTCATATTACAAAATAAGCCATATGTTAATATTTAAATGACCAGTAGCAAAAAATCCTGTTCTTATTTTTTTTTGTTTTTTACTTTTAAAATTTTGTATTTTTCGTTTTTTATTTGTAAAACAAGGAAGAGGAACACTGCAGGTAGACAATTCCAATTATACGTTTCTCGCCATTGTTCAAAAGAAAAGAATAGTATAAACGAAACAATTGTACATATATATGTATATTTATATGTGTGTGTGTGTGTATATTTTTGTAGTTGAAGATGATTTATGATATAAATCAAAAGCTTTACAGTGAGAAGAGAAATTATTGTAGATTTTATATGATTCATTTTGCTACCATTCAACAATTCTAACAGTTATTCTCTATTCATAAAAAAAATTTATGATTTGTTAGTCAAATTTTTTGATAATAAATTTCAGGATTTGTTGGTAAATAGAAATATGCTCATTAAAAGAAACAAATGAAATAGTGGTCATAATATTAATTATTTACTCTGACGATGAGCTGGTGACATGAAACGTTTTTTTAGAATAAATTTTAAATTTTAAATAATTAATTCGTGTTGTAAAAAATATTATGAGCTTATACAAAGTCCTGCCGTTATATACCCTGAAACAGTGGTGCCCTGATAACTATGCAACCATTTCATTATGATAACGTGATTAAAGTGTCATGTGAAAATGATATTCTCGGTTTTTGCAGTGTTTCTGAATATACTAAAAACACAATCTTTAATACTTTCACTTTTAGAGCAATCTATTGAATGATATTTGGGGTTGTAATAGTGCCACAAAAGAAGAAGAATGGCACAATGTTTTTTGTAAAAGGCTATACGAAAAATAAAAATAGATATAACTTAGCAACTTGTAAATCCATTTTCTAAATTAATATAAAATAATTTGAAAAAAGACTAAATCTATGTATAATAATAATAATTTAGTATTGTTAATAATTTATATTATAATAATTTAGTATTGTTTAAAAATAACAGTTCACATGCGTTAGTGATGATCTGTTTGAATTGATAATGGGTGTACGATATTATTGGCTGATTGTGTATTTGATAACCTTGAGATTGATGGTAACTGATGCTAATCATTAGTTAAGTGTTCACTGGTTGCTGCTGCGGCGATAGCGGCTGATTTTGTTTGAAACTTTCGTTGAACGGTAGCTTCGACGTTTTTTCGAACAACATTTGTTATTGTTTGTTGATGTTCAAGTTGTTGTTCAGTTGTTTGCGGCGTTATATATGTACGATTTTTTGTCTGTACACGCGGTAATATGTCATCGTAAACATCTGTTGGGTGTTGAACCAGATTTGTTGTTTCAATTTCTATTTCATCGATACCAGCCGTTTTATAAATATCATCATTATCATCGGCGACTGGTGGATATCCTAAATGTAAACCAGTTAATATGTAATAGAATCTTAAAATGGGATATCGGACTTTCATTGAAAAGCTTTCATTAAAAGGAAGTTCATTAAAATTTTTAACGAAATTCTTGTGCCATGAAAAACTCTAGTTTATAGTCATTTTGCATGAGACATTTTAATGAAAGTACCGGATTTTCATTAAAAAACTTTTAAGGAAAAGTTCCGATACTTCCATTAAAAGAAAACGCTTTAATGAAAGTTTTTCTAATGAGAGTCATCCAACCCCTTAAAATAAAATAAGATTTAATTTACTTTTCTGTCGACCATTTTTTTCTGTCACAACACTTTCGTACTCGGAATCTTCGTCACTTAATGTACTTTCAACATCTTTCGTTCTCATTACCATATTAATATCATACGGTAATATTTCTGCTTTATCATTCAATGGAGGAAAATTGGGTGGAGCTGGCCATTGATCAAGATTATTAAATGAGATTGAACGATTACCTAAATGATCGTCATTTGGAGCAAAACGTTGGTCAGAATTGGCCGAATAAATATTACTGTCAGAATACCAATGAGGTGATAAATTATGGAATTTTTTCGTTATTTGTTCATAATCATTGTTCTTTAGATTATCGTCTGAACGTGACTGTATATTATCATCAGATGTAGTGTATGTGTTTCGGTTATTATGACTTTTATTTGGTAAAACTGATGAATCATCGACTAATGTGTCATATTTGCCCAATCGTTCCCAAACAGGTTCCTCATTAACGATTTCTATTGATGCACGTTTGACAGGTGATGCTGGATTACCCAATCTCACTGATGATTCATTTCTAAATTAAGAAAAAACCTTATGATATTAAACAAGTGTCAAGAGATTCATGAAACATTCTTATACCTGCTAGTGGATAAATTTGTTGCATTAATATTATTCGAAGATGTTGGTGGTGGAGTATTACTCATCTCTCTTGCGTTTTGTCTTGTTGCTATATTTGGTGAATTATT
The DNA here is from genome assembly GCA_905250885.1 of Didymodactylos carnosus. Lineage (NCBI taxonomy): Eukaryota > Metazoa > Rotifera > Eurotatoria > Philodinida > Philodinidae > Didymodactylos > Didymodactylos carnosus. The sequence goes on from CAJNOQ010000002.1 coordinate 106,002, forward strand.
ATCAGGTTCTTCATATTGAATGTGAAACAGTGTGGTTTCTTCCCATTGTGGAGCATCAGCAATATGCTCAGTTGCCATATTGATTCGGGTTGTATATGGTCCTTGTAAACGTATTATGGTTGTGCGTGGAGATGGTGGGGATGATTGTTCTTGAACATAGTACGTGCCTTGTTCGATGGAGGGTGCTTGTAGAATTTGGTAGTTTTCTTCTTCGTTAATAATAATATTTTTTTTAGTATTTCGTGTGATTTTCGTTTCAATATTTTCTGTTACACTGTTTTGATTATTACTATAAAAGGATGGTGGTTGTACTCTAAAATCAAGACATCAATTGATTTTCAAATAATTGAGATACAATAGTATAAAACTTACCCGATAGACATTAATCGATGATTAGATGCTTCAGATGAATGAGATGAAGACGCGGATAATGAATTTGGTTTATTATCTGATGTTTGAGCACGAATAATGGTAACTATCGGTGCTATACTTCTATTATCATCCTCGTTTCCGTTTTTGAACTCATATTGATTCGAACGTGCTCCAGAGCCTACCAAACTTGATTGATGTAAATTATTTTCATTTTTTGCGTCTAAATAATCGTTGTGAGTTGTACGACCCTGACTAACTTCTCGATAAGTATCATCTTGTATCGGTGGTGGAGGTGACGTAATGAATTGACGACCTTGTTCAATGGCATATACAGATCCATTACCTCCACCTGCATGTTGTCCATACAGTGGCACAAATTCATCCACTTTGTCACCATATTTTCTCTGCAAATAATCAGTAACGGTGCGTTGTAAACGAAACGAATACAGAAAAATCATTTCTTACCTTTAGAAAAAAACGATTGTGTCCATACCTCTGGCAGCAATATCTCAGTAAGCATAATAATGCTAATAGTTCACATAGTAACAGAGCACATATTGCCCAAATTACCAATGCACGATTGATCCACCAAGCAAAATCCGCACTAGAAAAAAAACATTTTTAAACAAATTTTTTTTAAAAAGCACTTCAGAAACAGGTAGCTCAAACTAAATTGGCTGGTTAGATATAATATGTAAAACTTCAGTAAAAGATGTATTCTTTTATTGAATATTAAATAACTGAAAACTACTTACGATTGTTGAACTGGCGTAGTGAATGTCTGGCCCATTCATAAACTGTTAACAGCTTTATACAAATATATCCGCTCTTGTTCGATAATAAGAATTTTTATACATAAATCATCACTTCACAAGTTAATAAAAGCACAAAGTCCTGTTATTTACTTTACAGTTCATTGAAAATTTGTTCGGTTTTGTCCTATCATTGATCAATAGATATTACTCAATACAATATTCGGGTATGTAGCTATTTGTGTTGGTTCAACTTTGTGGTTTGCTATTCATTTATCATTTTCACTCTTTTTTTTTCTCCTTTATTTAAAAAAAGAAATGCATATACATAGCAAACATATGCATGAAAAAAAGAAAGTACAGATGACTGTTGTTCGATTTTCCTTTATTTTAGATGTATATATATATAAAAATGTTGGAATAAGTAAAATAAGTGGTATAACACGTGTTCATCATTAATAAATAATGTTAACGAATATGTATATCCAATGTCTAAACACCGATAATTGTAAGGTGATCAAACAATGAAGAAGAGTTAGAATAAAATGAATAATAGATTGTCTCCTTACAATAGCATGCTGATAATAGCATCATACTGTAAAATGTATGTGTGGTTTTAAAACGAAATGCAAGCCATATAAAGTAAGTTTTTTCTTCTTTTTTTTCTTTTGTTTTGTCCGATTCTAGTAATAAAAAAAAACTGAATTCTTTCTTTCAAGTTGTTTACAAAAAATTTGTTCTAACGTAAAATCAAATTTCGACAAAATAAAAGGATAAATATAAAATAACACTTATAGTATTTCATACTCAGACATTCGACATTTTTTCTTCTCTTTTTTGTTCTGTGGAAAAACGAATCTGAAAAATTATGTTGAGAGTGAAGGTCTTTGCAGAAAAACAGATCAACTCGAAGTTTTTTCTTTTACATTTTTTATACTTAATCCAAACTATAGTCAGTTTTTATTCTAGATACAAGTTCATTTTAACATTGCTCGAAAGTTTTTAGATGAAATATTAGCTGTTAGATGTACGCTATTGAGTTGAAATTATTAGAGAAACTACCCAACTGTTGCAATTACTTCAGGAGTCGGTGCCAGACCACTCTCTGACTTTTGACTATTTCCCATATTTAGTCTGTGATTTAAGCATATATATATATCAAATAATCTGTCACAAAGGACGTTTTTTCTCTGGATTTAAATTATTTTTTCTGTACAAATTCGTTTTCGTGAATCAATGACTCTACATGGAAACATTCTACCCTTTACAACAAAAGAAAGTTGTTTCTCCGGTATTACTTTTTCTATATCAGAAAAAATCTTTCTCTAGAAAAGATTTATACATCTATGATAGATTAATAGCAAGACAAATTTCATTAATTTTAAACAACTTTTGACTTGTATACTGATCGGAGAGCTCCTACTTTTTTTGTTCAAGTAAGAATCAGAAAAGGAAATTAAGAAATAAAATCATCGAACAACACTTTTTTACTGATAAATTTTTGGTCTATTTCGATAATTGCAAAGAGAATATTTTACGTGAAATTTGATACACAGATTGTGTCTGCTGTTTAATTGTTCAAAAGAAAGATGTTGTAATATTCTATAATATCCGCTTACAGTCCACATCATAATTACTTTGCTCATTCGATCTTTTCAAATCTAATTTGTTTGTTTAAGATCATTTTAGTGACACTTTATAACTTTAGAGTCGTAACCAGAATTTTTTGTCTTCTTCCTCATCCGTCTTTCGGAGCGATACGAAACATCCTTGGGTGTAGGTGAACTGAACACCTTCTGGGTGAACCTTGAATTTTGTTCTATTCAATGCTAGTTTCTCAGTCGTGATTATTCTTTATCATGACTTATCTGTGTAAAAACAAAAGTGCTGTCAAGAAGAAGCTTTTTTGTCTGAAAACCACAAGAAAATGTTTCGATATTTAAACTTAATAAATGGTTCGCTCTAATCCAAATTCGATTTGAAAAGCAAAATTTTGTGACGTTCTTCTTGGGCAGAAAAATTCGATCTTCCAACGGTAGATTTATTCTCCTAGGGCAGATAGAAACATAGGAGAAAATTCTGAAGAAGAGTCCGATCCAAGAGCTTTTTCTGGAATTAAATTGTTCTGATTCTGTGCATCAATTTTGGAATAGAATGGCTCCAAATGCTCATGGCTTAAAGAAAGTCAAATCGACAAAACAACTGTATTATACCAATCCAAATTTGTGTTGTGCTTTCATGTTAGCTATTGTTCAAGAAAAATTTTGAATATAATTCGAATGGAGAACAAATGTCAGATCAATCGTTCAAAGGTTTTTCTATTGAGTAAGAACTCACATCCCATTGGACAATAACGATATTGCCGTCCTCCCATAGTTGTGTCAGTGTTGTAATTTATTCAACTTTATTTACTCATAATATTGCAAAAAATAGTATAAAATATTTCCAATTCTAAAAATTCAATTTTCTTTTTCAAATTTCTAACATAAATCTGATTCGCTACCCCAAATAACAACTAAGAACTATAACAACAGTGTCAGAATAAGCACCAGCAAAATAAATTGATGCTAGATTGCGAAGCAACCTCTACTGTGATATTTTGAGCGCTATATCATTTATGAACAAAAACGATAAACAAAATCTATAGAAAAACATGTCGGAACCATAATCTTGCATAACTGCTGCACATCTTATATTGATAATCATCAAGAAATGACGATCAAACGACTTTGTCCTGTACATGTCCAAAAAAAAAGACAAGCTACAGGCAAAAATATAGAACAGGAATTTGAAGAAACATATAATTTTCGCATGTCTTTATAATCAGCGGCGTCTATTCCCATCTAAACATTTGAGGCATAAAGCGTCATTTTCATTTTATACAGTCTATAAAAAGTTAATTTTCTAACTCATATGAAAACTTACTTGAATTAATCTTAAAAACAATGATGTGCTGTAACTTGCAAATTTCTCTCAATATTCAATCTACGAGAAAAACGTGTATTTTCTATGTTCTGCTGCGAAGAAGCAATCATTAAATTCTAAAACGTCCCACCTCTAAAACTCATAGAAAACTTTACACTTCCCAACGTTAAATAAAACCACTACCTATTTCCCCTTCTCAAAGTGCACTTCTTGAAACGTTAACTTCAACTCTCTCACTCTAGTTCAACCTGGCATGGTAGTAAAAAAATTTTCAAGACACCATCTTATTTTTCTATTTGAGAGCATCGTGTCCCAAACGTACCGTAACGTAGACACCGCTGTTTATAATTAAACCAGTACTTTCATAAAAAAAAAAACAATTTTACTCGATAACAAAAGGAAATTCATAGACGGCATAACCAGCTACTCTGCTGCCGCAAGGAAATTCATAGACGGGCATGACCAGCTACTCTGCTGCCGCAAGGAAATTCCGTGACGTTTTTTAGCATTTTGTTTCTCGTATAATTTTCGAAGCCCGAGAAATCAAAGATTTAAAAAGTTTCAGATTAAAGAGAAAAGTGTGATACAAATTACAACAGAATACAAACACGTCTTGAAAGTTATTCGAAAGAGTACGTGTTTGTATTGTCATCGTAGTTTTTGAACAGAAGAATGTGTAAACTACAACAACATCTCAAAATCTTTAGCACACCTTTCTCTTTAATCTGAAACGTTTTAAATCTATGATCTTCTCAGGCTTCGAAAACTTTACACTGCGAAAAAAAGTGTCTTTTGGTGAAGTTTAGGGCACATGAAAATGCCCTGTTTTTTGTTTTCACGTTGAATGTGGCACACTTAGGACACTTTCATGTGCCCTAAACCTCACCAAAGGGCACTTTTTTTTCACAGTGTACGGGAAACAAAATGCTAAAAAAGGCCATGAAATTTCCCTCCGTTAGCAGAGTTAACTGGTCATGCCGTAAATACAGAAAGTAGATCGTATTTTTTTGTATTAAAAAATGATCGATAAAATTTCTAAGTTGAGTGGGAGAAAAGCATGAATCTTGAATCTTACCAAGTTTCAAGACGTTTCTTTGTCTATGTATCCCAGATACATCATTTAAATAGAGTAATGAGAGGGATAAACAGCTGTTTGAATAGTTAATAGATTAACATTTGATCAGTTACATAAAAATTTCTTACTAACTAAAAAACTGTTTTAATATTCAAGCGTATAATTGAACAGACTAGAAAATATTCGCTTGATGTTACATTACGTTAGGTTCATATTTAGACATACCATGATTAGTTAAGTAAAATATATCTATTGACCTTGTTCTGTTTGATTTCAGTACAATGGGTAGTCGTTTATATTAATAAAACGATACATATATGTCAGGTGTGCGATTGATACATTTAGTTATGGTTTTGAAACAGGATAAAATAGATTTCAATGTCGATCAAGCCATAAATAACAAGGTGTGTGTATATTCATATGCTTATAAAAGTTATTGTTTTTATTTTCTATATCTGCCTGTTAACTATATATTGCTATCGAAAAGGAGTTTGAACATTAAACATCGGTGGTGGTAGAGCATGAGATGGAGCATGAGATGGAGAAGAGGGATGAGAGCCACCAAAGAGATGCGATGCAACGCTCCTAACAGCACCATAATCGTGGTGTTGAGCAGGAGCTCCCATTACTTGTGTACCGAATGGTTGTCGATGTTGTAACGCATTCCAAACATGCTGAACAGCATTTACTCTATCAGTGTGAGATGGTGAATGACTACCATAAGGTTCTTCGTTCACTATACGACAAGAAGTCACTATTTCCCCGATAATGCGATGACGAGGAGGTGCATAATTTGGCCCATAACAGTACGCTGGACACGGGCCATGGGAACTGTGATGGTGTTGATCGTCATAATGATGTCCAGAATGATGTCCATGATGGTGTTCGAGATGATGTCCATGATGGTGTTCGGGATGATGTCCATGATGGTGTTCGAGATGATGTCCATGATGGTGTTCGGGATGATGTCCATGATGGTGTTCGGGATGATGTCCATGATGGTGTTCGAGATGATGTCCATAATGGTGTTCGGGATGATGTCCATGATAGTGTCCGTGATGATCATAATGATGTTGATAATGTGGGAGTAGGGAAATGCCGCTTTTTGACAAGGCCTTGTTTATTCCTTGAATCTCTTCAAGGTTTAGAGCAGCGGCCGATCTGGTTGGATAATCATGATGTGTATAAAGAGATCGATGGGAATTGTAGGGAACAACTTTTTCATATGAATAATCATCAAGTAACGAGACGTAACCTTTTCTTTTTATGTCACTCCCCGATATATCATGTCTCTGTAATAGGCTCGTTATACCACTATATTGATGGTCTCGAGACAAACATTCTCTCAGACAACTTTCAAATTGAGGCCAAGTACCCTTGCCAAGATATGACGCATGACCATTGCGATCGACTCTCTCAAAAATACTTTGAATGGCTCTTGTTGTCCTTGGTCTATTTTCATCAACTAAATATGGTGTTGTTCTTCCTCTAGAGGATGATATTGTTATTGGTAGCTGAGTCGTGTTTTGTGGTGATGTTAGCCGTTTTCCGTATGTATTTTGCTGTTGCTTTGCTACCCTTCCACCGGTATTTCTATTTGCATTTATACCTCGATTTGTTCCCGGTGATGGCGTAGATGAACTTGTTCCTGATTGGGACGTAGCCGTGGAAGCTGACGATGCATTCGTACGACCGTTAGACTTAGCAGGATTTTTTGTCCCTAAAAAAGGCAATTTTTAAAGTTTTTCATACGTCTATCATCATAATGAATTTCACAAGCAGAGGAAGTGATCGATTACAAATGCTTGGAAAACACAAACGACAAATAAAAGACGGCAGAAATTAGTCACATCTATAGTTTGAGAACCAAATTTGAGATGTATTGTGTTATACTCCTGAACACGAAGAATTCATACCTGTGGCACGTATATTTGGTGGCGAAAAACTATAATCAGTCTTTGACCGACTTGGGAAACGTTGTTGTGATGTCGTTGTAAATTGTTGATCTCGTTGTTGGCGGGATTTATCGCCAAGTCTGTCATCAGTCGTTGATCCTTCATTTGCTTCATCGTATCGCGGAATCTCTTCTTCGTCAATAGATGATTGTCGGTCAATTGGTTTTACATCTTTACTTGAACCTTTAGTAGAACCACGCTCAGACGCTAAACTGGCGGATATACGATCTTCACTTAGCATATTTCAACTTCAAAATCAGTTATGATTATCAAGTTAAACACTATTCATTTCTATGATGCGCATAAAAACGCTTCGGCTCTCTGATTTCATAAAAACCTAATTGTCTATGTAAAAGTCGAATTAAGAAAAGACCTTCATCAGAAAAAGAAAAAAATATGATTTTTATTCTTCAAAAACTTTTGTTTATTATTCGTATTTGTGTCTACATTAGAGGGCCAATATTGTTACTTTCTTCGTTTTATGTGAATGAAAAAAGATAAAAATGACCGTGAATTATATGCATCGGAGCGTACATTTTTTTCGATACTCTAACAGTGTATGCTGTCAAAAACTTGGAATAATATCCTTGTATAGAAACTTTGATTGCAAACAAATATCAGCTGAGTATGAGGCTACTAAGAAGGAGATAAAACCTTAGCATCAGTACCCCAGGGAGTCAATTAGAATGGATAATAATTTAGTTAGTAAGATGCTCTGATCATTTCATAAAGAGTTAGAGAATAGTATCACATAACTGTTGAACGTTTTAAGACATCTCTATCATTGAATAGTGAATTTTTAATTAAATTCTTTAAGACGTCTCTAAACGACACTAATTTCACCTGTATATGTAATAAGATTTGATCGACCAACTGTTATCAGTCCGCCTACCAGTTTTTTAATTCTATTTAATAGATTAACAAATTTCATGATGATTGATTGTATCATTGAAACAAGCAGTTTTATATGTATTTTCAAAAAAGCAGAAGAGAGAATCAAAACCTATTTTGTTATCGTCGAATTGCTCTGTAGTCAAAAACCTTCGGAAATCAATCTAGTATTTCGTATTATTTTGCCAGGAACTCTATAGGTAAAAGAACATACTAAAATTCACAATTTTAGGTCGAAATTATAAGAGCCAGCACATCAAGTTCAGTCAGTAGGCTTTTCAAGTTCTTTATTTCCATTGTTGCAGGACACCAAATCGAAACTTTTAAAAACTTTCGTCAAAATCGATTGCTGATTCGTCTTCTCCATAGCCGATTATCTCGTATGCGATAACCTTTGAATCGGGGTATTACAGAAAAAATTTGCTCATCATCTTACTCAAACATTTTCAAAAAAAGTCACTGCATCACTCAGGACCAGCGGCAAAACGATGTCGAAAAATTTTTCTGAAGTATCCCGATCCAAAAGTTAACACGTACGAAATAGTCGACTATGGAGAGGACAAATCGGCAATCGATTTTGATGGAAGAAGTTTTTAAAATTTTACGATCTGGTGATATGTCGATAATCTCACACACATTGAATTCAAAAATAATCGGTTGGAAGAAAAAAATACGGTGACGGTTAGTCACTATTTAATTAGTTTATTCTGGGGCATTAACAGCGTCTAACAAAAAAGGTTACCAGCTAGATGTTTGCAAAGAAATTCAGCAGTTTTGTAATATAATATAAACATGTATGTATCTAAAGACAAAAAATAATGTGCATATTCGAAAAAAATGCGTTCGTTCTTCACGTAATTTACAAGATTTTCTGATATTTCATCAATGATATTAGCAGATAGACATCAGACTATCATTCAGTATATAACATTACGTTACAGATGGTCGGCTCAGTCGCTCTTTTTAAACCATTTTAAAGCATACCGAGCTCAGAAGATCAAATAGGGGTAGTTTCATATTTTGTGTTCTAGCAGTACTAGATAGAATGTCTTTAGAAAATAAGTTTAAACAAAAGTAATAGCTTCATTTTAGATTTGAAATGGTTGATATCTACTGATTGTTTTATAAGAATTTAAAAACACTGTTTTTTTAACCGTTGCTGTTATTCTCCAACCAGGGAGGATACAATATCTTAAAGTCACAAGATTTACTCCATATCTACAGCTTTTTGAGTTCTATTAAATGGTCTAATCAGCTCATTTTCGAAACCTTTCGTTAAAAGAAAAATCATTGTTCACAGAGCAGATTTCCTTTGTGACAGCACCTCGATCAGGTTTCACATTATTTTTCGAAGAACGAAATATAAATTTTTATACAAATGGGCGCAGGCTACAGAAATAATATAATCTAAATAAAAATAAATGAGATTGATAGAAAGTAGAAGTTCCATAAAAATGAATACTACGTTATTCATCTCTGTTAATTATACAGGCCTCCGACTAGAAATTAGCGGATTACTTTTGAAAGTTCTCGTACAACAGCATAAATATTGATTCAAGTCAAACTTTTTCCTAATTTTCAAAGCTTCTTAAGAAACATTGAGCAAAAGCATTTTTTAAAGAGTAAACAAAATTAATTAAAAAACAATTGATGACAGGAAATGTTTACATTAAACATAAAAAATATACTCCTTAGAAAACAATTTCTTTGTATCAAAGTCTTGCATGTAGACTGTTTAATATACAAAAATAAAGGATAAAACGAAGTGTGCACTTGTATCATAAAAGGATTTAATCATCTCCCTCATCGTCTTCTAATTCTTCTTCATGTTCTTCTTCACCTTCCTCAGCCGCTTCTTCCTGACTTGCCTAAAATATACGAAATTGATGTATACCATGCATCGGGCTAGCGAAAACAAAGAGTGTTGGATGGAAAATGTTGAATATAAAAAATATAACGAATTGATTTTGCGATACAGAATTTTAAGAAAGCAGCGTTCAAGCACAAACAGTTGATCTAAATTTTTAACTTGTTAATTATTAATAACTTACTCTCGCTCGCGCTTCTTCTTCAGGCGATGGATCTTCTGTCTCACCAATATCAGGTCCATCTGTATATTCTGCAGCCGGTTCGGGTGGTACTGAAATATTTAAACATGGAAAAAATTTAATTAAAAAACAACTGATTGTAGTGATATTTTATCTTCGATAGAAAGAAAAAAACTTACATTGCGGTCCGTAATCGGTCATTGCATATTTATGACCCCAACCTACATACAAATTTTCCCAAATCCTTAAAAAGAAGCGATAGACCATAAATGGGCATAATTATTTCATAAAACCTACATTCCCCTCGCAAATGCATAAGCCCCTGGCCATAAATTACCTGAAAATAAAACATGATCATGATGAATGCTTGCTTCACTAAAGACGTCGTAATTACTCACTTCTTACAAATGCACATGCATACTGAGGTATGAGTGTTGATGATATTTTTGCCGTCCATGGCCGAATACCATCAATTTCTGTATCGGCACCGATTGGTGTCAGAAGTGGTGGCCCAGATTCCTAAAAAAGGGAGAGTAAATAAAAATTCGTTCTCAAGTCTCGCTATTTTTTCATCCTACCGGCTCGATTTCTTCGGATCCCTCAGCTAAAGTCAACATTAAGGATTACATTTAAGTTTATGCAAAATGCAAATAAAGATGATAGATATTACTGAAAATAACCTTTCATTTCCTCTTCTTCTTCTTCATTCTCTTCTCCTTTGTCAGAGTCTTGTTTTGGATTCCACCATTTCGTTCGACCTTGTGGTAATATATGTTGAACGTGATGTACCCAACCATTAAATTCCTCGTCAATCAGTTCGGACAGTGCGGCACCTGCAAAGTTAAGAATAAATATAGAAGCAACTTTTATTAATAAACTCAACAATCCACCTTTGAATTCTTCATTATCTTGATAATTTTCTCTTCCTATAAAGAAACAAGAGAAAATGTAAGAGTGTATTACTATATATAATGCAAAAAGAATTACACAGCAACCATTTTTCTAAAACCGTATTATATTTTTCACTCACCGCCCTCTTCTTCAGCTTCCTCTTCTTCATCATTAAATTTGAATCTCCCAGCAGGACTGACATGTGTTGTAGCACTGATACGCGCAAGTTGAGCTCGTAAATAATGTTTTTCTACTCCAGGATCTAAACTTAAAATAGATTTTGAAATATATATGCTTTACAAACATTGAAAAATTTACATGACGGATACGAATCTATTGTTCGATTCAAATCTCCAGTTAGAAATAATTTAATATTTCGAGCTTGTGATATTTGAGCGGGAGTCACTTGTGGTAATTTTACCCATTGCATACCAGCTGAAATGAAAATAATGAGTATACAAAAAAATGTACTATAGTATCACAAATATTGATCAGAGTTATACTCACGATGATTGCAAACATAATAAGATAATTTATTGACGCCGGTGCCTTTCTCTTCTTTTGGAACTTCTGGAGGCGGTTTAAACGTGGGTTTCGGTAGAGGATCTTCTTCCTGAATAGTGGCAAAAAAAACAACATCCATTTCATAATAGTTATAGCAGATGGAAAACTTAAAACCACTACAAACTTGTTCTTGTTCTTCGTCTTCAATTTCTTTGTCATCTTCGCTATCCTTTTGTTCTTCTTCGTCCTCTTCGTCGGCTGTATCATCATCTCCATGTTTCACCTTCCATCAAAAATGTATTTGTTGAAGGTTTGAATATTTAAAACACAACTCTATTAAAAGCGAGAATAATAATACCTCTGCAATATAATAATTTTTTTGAATTCCAAATATTTTGCCCCAGAATCGTACTTTTTCAAACTGATATTTGTCCACTAATTGTTTTAATGACAGCCAAATTCTAATAAAAACAATTATTTAAAGTAGAGACTACTTAAGGATTACTCTTAACATTTATAAACCTATATGTTTCTTCTCTTCCAAGACCAATCCCAGACTGCTCAAAATAATAGGCACATTCGAGTAGGTTTGGTAATGGTGATTGCAGTGCTTCATCGTCAAGTTCTTCTACATTATCACTTTTCTAAAAGCAAAAGGTTAACCACAATTAATTTCATCATATAATGTTTATATTCTAAGAAAACGTTTGAATGAATATGAATAAGGTTTGTGGTTTTTTACATCAAATAATGGCTTTTGTTCTTCGGCTAAAGTATGTTCACTATCAGGCGCTGCACGATCCCGTAATGTATCTTGTTGTGGACGAGATGCTTCGCTTTTTACATTTTTACTAATATCTTCAAATATATCTGCCGAATTGCGTGGTTGTTCGTTAAGCAATCGTGTTAAACAATGAGCAAGATGATCGTATCTAAGTAGAAAGAGTCACAGATAATGTGAAAGACGAGATTGTAAAAACGGAAATGCATCTAATTTTTTGAGAAAAAATAATTAGTATACGTACAAATTTGTCCCATCTTTGGTTGTCGCTGCAAGTATATAGGCTTTAGCATCGATAAATTGTTTTTCCGTATCACCAGCTGCAGGGGAAGATAAACTTTGGTTTCGAAAATTTGTTTGATCTGGAAACGATCAAATGCATTAATTAAAGCAGCTCTAACATATAATCACTCCTAAAATACCTGCTGAATTAGTCGAATTATACATAGTTGGCATCATTTTCGATCACAAACTGATATAGTTGAATTATGTGTCTAATAAAAGGAGGAAGAATCGCTTCAACCTATAACTTGTTACCATTTGCTATGATGATATAAACATGTTGCTAACCAACTCCCTCCAGTTCCTCCTTCAGTATCTGTCGCTGTGTTTCTCGAAAACACTAGCTGTTTTCTCATGGTACAATTCACAATTAAATCTGTGGCCTAACAGGAAAAGTAACAGCTAATAAAGTTTCATTACAGGGTAAATGTCGCTAAGAGACTGCAATATGGCGACAAGTATTGCATTTATATACAACGGTTCATATTATTGAATTTTAGATTATGGCCTGTTATGTAGACAAACAGAATAATGGACTACATCATTCAATTGTAGACTCGTGTTTCGAATAATCGAAACTGTCACCCACGGTTATGATCGTTATTAGGACTCTCAAACCGAAACGAACTGGATTAGTTTGGTTCAACGAGAGAAATAACTAAGTTTTTTGAGATTTCTTTGAATCGTTTGGCGTAATATTTCAATTTACGAACCTCAAGTACAGCAAAAAAGGACCTCCATTTTTATAAAAAACGTTTTGGTACTATTCACAATGCTCTCAATCCATAGAGATGGGTATTGATCTTGTGTTCAAACACTTTACCCACGCAGAGGGGCTAATAAATGTATCTGAGATGGATAATATCTCACCTATGTAGGTGGATCGGCATTAACATAAATGGATGACATATTACCCACGTCAGTCACATTCAGTAGCCCCTATGTGTGGGTAACGCATTTGAACAAAGAGAATCGAACACAGTGGATGTCAGTTTCAGTCATTTGGAATATGAATATTCACAACGTATCACTTTGTCGCTTTTGTCTCTTAAGGGCTTCCATCCTGTCAAAAAAAGTCTATTTTCGAGATAAAAGGCGGAATCCTGACTAAATTTTCGCAGAACCTAAGCTAGTCTAACTCAGATTAGATCATGCTAAATGTTTAAGCTTAAAAACTTTAGCTTTTCCAGAGTTATCTTAAAAATAGTGGTCAAAAAGTAAGTATTTCCATTAACAAGATTTCTTTTCTGTTTTAGGTGGTAACACTGCTGCTTGTTTGGAAATTTAACTTTCTGTAATTACAGAAAGGTGAATTTCCAAACAATTAGCAAGACGTTTTTTGAACTTTTATGATGAAACCTCTGGGAAAAATAAGTAGAGAAAATTTCGAAAATCTGACTCTATTAAGTCCTAGCCACACGTTTTCGCGTCATTTTAATATCAACCCGAGGTTTGTAACACTTCAAATAGAGGAGAAATCTAAGAAATGACAACACTTACTTTTCGAAAAAACGCTTTTGCGATAGTGCACTTTAGGGCTTGTAAGTAAACTGCTTGTAACTTTTTAATAGAAGGTCACATAGGGTTGTGTTATATCTCATTTTAACCAGAAAAGGTTGCTCCACAAATCTAGACGTTTAGAAAATAGTTTAATTGCATAAGTATCCTGCAAAAAGAATTTGAATAATTTATTTTTCGAGGTTTCTGAAAAATTTTCTAAAATCGTAAAACTTTGTCTCACGAGTAGAAACCGATAAAGATTCCGAAAGCCTGGTCTATCCAACTCTGTACAAAATCGACCTTTTTTACACAGAATTCCTTAGTACAATTTCATTATATTCCAATTGGTCACTGCCAGAACAACATCGTCAGTAGACAGATGTGGCCAGATTAGGCTATCATTTTTAGAATCAGTATTAAAAAATAGAATCTTTCATCAGCTGAACAGTGTGTAACTATTCTACTATAGACATTGATATAAAAGGTTTTTGCTAACGTTCAAAGTTGCTTGTAAAAATTATCCAATTTTCTTGAGATAATTAGTGAAATTAAACAAAATTTTATTAGTTGATGTCAACTGACGAATGTAATGTAATCTCATTTTTGCAGTTTTAAAAAATATTATTAAATTTGAATATCAGTTGAGAAGACACTTATCCTTTCCTTACCAATCATAGAGAAAGTGAATATGTTTTTGAAATAGAATGTCTTTGTCGCCTTTTCCATGTGTTATGTCCAATCTGTTCGCATTTTTTTTATCACCTTAGTTATATACATCGAAAATTGTCATTGTATAGCTACTATACAGCTGCATATATGTATATATAAAGTAAAACGATAAAGTTCTCTCTCCACCTACCTAATTAATATATAGGTGTGAAAATAATTTGTAAATACGATGGTTTGATCAAAGCCAATTGTTTGTCATTATGTCTAAATCAAGTTATTCACCTGCCTTGCTTGCCTTTACTTTTTGTGTAGATAATTAATAAGTATATTTTTGCCGACTCGATGAAATTGAGACATATATTTCATCTCGAACAATTCACAATTTTAAAAAGAAAGACATACCGATCCGAGAGAATAAGATGACTAACGATCATTCTTCTTTCTTTCTTGTTTTGTATACTATTCAAATCACCTTATCACATTGTTATCAATTAAAAAAAATCAAACAAGAGGATAATAGTTTAACACTTATTTTACGACGAGATTTTAATCCATAATTGTAGAAAAATCGTTCACACCAGTTTTTCAAAATTACACAATATCATTCATTACTTATGACCTTTTCTTTTTTTATTTCAAAAATTGCTCATTGACATATGATCATCTTCCAATATCTTACGCAAATTAAGTGAGTGTACAAATAGATAAACTCATCGTCTTTCACTTTCCTCATTGAATATGATTACAGTTATTTCATCAGTCGTTAATTCTTACTTATTCAAAATGAAGACAATGATTTTGAAATGTTTCTCTTGAATAAAGTTAAATATCAAGGGTTATGACAGTTAAGCGTGTTGATAAACGATTATATTGACTCTCTCTCTCTCTCTCTCGTTTTCTCTATTGTAGGTATATTTCTTTTTTTTAGCATAGAAATGAGATTATGATCCGCTTGCATAAAACGATATTTCATTCAGATCTTCTATCATTATACATTCAAAATCAGAATAATAATTGTTGTATATATCTATATATATAGCAAAGAACAATGTGTCAAAAATTAATAGCAAAAAAATAATGTAACTTTTAAAGTGTTTTCAAAAATAATAAGCTATTTGGTCATTACATATTAGATTATAACTCTCTCAAAAATCTTTTTATTTCTAATAAGATCAATGTTCAAAAGTGCAAAGAAAAGCTAAATTGATCTGTTAAAATATAATGTTAGACGATGACTATTGTTAATTCTATCCATCTATTTTTAAATGTATTTCAATATTCATTATTCATTATTATTTACGTGTGTCTATAATAAAGTTGAGTGTACATTATGCTTATTTTTTTTGATTATTTCAAGACTTTGATTTAATTTTCTCCAATAAATAATAATAGAGAACACTAAAAAGAAACATATTATTCGATAAACATACTCTGTTAACATATTTTTACTTCAATATTGAATCATTCTATTTCTTTTCATGTTCTTTTTTAATCGATTCTCTGATAGTGGTGCAATTGTTAAAGATCATGTCATGTGAATAACAAATATTAGATGAAATGAGTCAGTTGATCAATGAATGATGATGACAACAAAAGATGGCAGGCGGCATAACAAATTTTTGTTTTTTCGTCTTGAAAAAAATGACAATAAAAAAATAATTTTATATTTCGCTAATAGTGTGTACACATTAAAATTTCTTTTCACAACGCAATTACTTTGATGACTTTGCGTCTACTATATTTAACAAATTTAAATTTATCTTTTTAAAAATAAAACAATCATAATATATATCAATTGAAAAGGAGTACAACTTTTAAATTGCCAACATGCAAACATACCAATTCGATATTAGCATGCAAAACTGTGTACTATGTGCATGTTCTATTTTGAAGATAAGTATCAAAAAATCTGTTATATAACTCATTAAAAAAGAAAACATTTAAAAAAAGAAATTTACAATAACATACGGCACGCACAATATTTTACAGACATTGTTTAATATTTTAGTTTAACGGTAATAACATATTACTTTTTTTTTTAACGAAATATTTTTCTCTAATTTTAAATATGAATATAATTGTTCAATGAAAAATTTAAAATTTTTTAAATTTATAAACTCACATGTAATAACAGCTACAATTGTTTGCCAATTGGATGGATATACTATGTCATATTTTACTCTCGTCTACAATTACATCCAAATTAAGAAAGTAATAATAAATTAAAATTTGTAACAAGTATACTGTTGAACTTGTTGACTGCTACAACTTATCCATGTAACAAAGATTAGCACAAATAAACAAATTGACATCAGATTTTTTTTTTTTCTTTTTTTGTATGTAAATACATAGATCTATCTCACTTTCTCTCTACTCTTTGCCGTTGATGAACGCCGATTTCAATAGTATATTTCACTTTAATTTATACCGCCTAGATTTAACAGGATTTATAACTTGTTATTGTGTTGGTGATGAATAAAACTCAAAATTTGATATTGTAAATGTACCTTTTTGCCTTTAACAACGAAAGAAAAAAGAAAATGAATCTATTGTGATAAGCGTATCTTCGCATGTTGTTCTTATTAAAATATTGGAAAGACAATTGACAATTGAGAGACAAAATAAATCCATTTTAATCAAATATAAATCACATTGAATCATTAACAATTATACAATACATTATTGTCAGTTCAAATCTATTCGCTCTTGCAACTAACCAATCACTCATTTATCCTGCAACAGCATTACATATACATTTATCGATATTGCTATTGATCAATTTTATATGTTTTCTGGTTTTATTTTGTCTTTGTAGCAAAATGTAATGAATTTGTAATTATTGTCAAGTTAATTTGATGTGAAAACAGCAGAAAAATCGTCTCTTATGTACATACTATATCATATAACATTATATCTATGTATATTTAATTCTGATTTGTGGTAGAGAGATCGAATACGTGTCAAGAATCGTTGACTAGAGGATAAAAAATTTGTTGCAAAAATTTCCATCTATTGAACTTTTCTTTCGTTTCGTTCTTACTTACTTACTTACTTACTTTTTTTTTAATATAACAGGCTAAAGTCATATAAGAGGATTAAACATGTCATCATGCACGTGAGTTCGCTACTTAACTCACTTGTTCTTCTCCACACATACATGTATACAAAGCCGTTTTTTCAATAATGATACATAATCTTTACTCTTCTATACAAGATAAATACATGTGAGAAAAAATTTGAGACAAGAGAAAAAAAATCAAATTTTATCTTTGTCTTTTCGTCAAGTAAGAACAATTTCAAAATAAATCATTAGACTACTATAGTGGATTTATTTATCAGAAATAATCTTTCTATTTATGAATTCTTAAAGTATTCTTAGAAACACACTAATCAAATGTTATTATTGATCTGTAAAAATATATCTTATCAAAAATGTAACAATGATTGGCTATTGAAAGATAGAAAGGTTTGGAATCATTTGTTTCTTTTTTTTTTTATGTATATTCTAGTTCAATCTTGCATCAACTTTTGATGTTAGACTAGGTTTTTTGGGTTTTTTTCTGCTAGAAATAGCTCAAATGTGACTCGAAACAACCACTATATTTATTCAACTGTACATGTGGTTGATATTACTTTTCAGCTTGACAAACTTTGTATAATTTACCATAGAATCGATAATCATTTTAATACATGTCACAATAAACTAAATATCATGTACACCTGAAGGAAGAAATTTGCATGTGTTTACCTGAAATGTATATAATGAAACTCTTATAGAAGTTTCTTTCTCTCTCTCTCTCTCTCTCTCTATATATATATGTGTACAATAGTACATGTCTGGAACAAAAAAGTATATAGTGTTTGTTAAATCTCTCTTTCACTCTCTTCTTATGTAAAAAACTTAATTGAGTTGATAATTATTCCAAGATAAACTTTGACAAAGAGTCATAGTCACTATAAAGTCATAGACGCGTGTATAAACCTTTAACTACTATATATGCCTTTTGTTCTCTTTTTATTCTGCTTCGACATACACTTATCAAGTAGGCGATTCCAAAAGTTATGTATTCATTCATTCATTCGGAGAATGAAATATTTACTTAATATAACAAACATCCACTGCCTGCCTTTTGTCATTCTAATAAAAAATATATCAAAATGAAAAAAGAAGAAACGAACGAACCACAAAATCTTATTTCACAGTTTCAACCTTCTTTTTGTTTCGTCTATTTGCTGAGTAACCAGTTAAATGTAAATGATGAATGAATGAAAAGAAAAAAAAAAGAAAGAAATATATAGTCAACTTTACTATTTTTTTTTTTTGTTCGAAGAAGAATTGAAATGAGATAATTTGATTGAATTGTACTAGGAGTCTATACCTATAGTCAATAGAAGAAAAGAAAAGAACTAGATTTATTAAATATCTATTTAAATATATAGTGCATAAATAAGAGTCAATAGTGAAACTATTTTTTCAGATCTATTAAAATTTTGAACAGAAAAAACTATTTGTCTACTGTTATTGAAATTCGCTGGTGAATTTTTAATTACGAACAAACCAATCGAGATACAGTTGGAGAAAAATTAACTAATAAAACTAGGAAACAAGATACTGTGTAATTGCGAAGACCACTAAGTGAGTGATAAAGTTTCTACCATTTATTACAATTGTTCAGTGCTGCTGTTGCAGACACTATTTTATTTGTATTTCTAGAATACATATGACTATTTCCTTTTGAATTTTAAGATCTTCCCGATTGCTAATGGAACTGTAATAAGTTAAAATATAATATTCGATCTACTATATCGTGTTTTCAGCGACAGACATTCTTCAGATCGCGCATACTACATATGATGCGAAGTTTTTATGCTTAGCTATACATTGTAAAAAAAGACGTGGTTTCAAAATGTGACTGGATTTCTATTTTATGCATCCACGGTGACTTTCGTTAATAAGATATGATGGATGTTTAGTCTATGTATCCCGAGTGTGTTCTTCCGTGTAAATCGGGTGCATATTTAGTGCGTAAACTGAGGCACACTAGTGAATATGAGGCATATTGGTTGCATAAAACCGGATTTCAGCCCTAATTTGAAGTTATACTTGTGTGATTTTTACGTAAACACTATGGTATCATATTTTTTAGGCATATCATAGTGCCTTGTTTATTCAGAATAAGTTTCTTGAATATAAACCAACAAGGAAATGGGTAGTCCATTTTCTTTCACAGAAGTGTGAAGAACACTACACAAAACTGTGATATCTAGCCCGAACTATCCTTTTTCCAAAAAGAATGAGACTTTACTAAAAAAGACTTGTTCTCTACGTCAAAGAAATTCAACTTGGACTTCTGAATAGTGTAAGAGGAGGGCAAAGAAGAGAGAAGGAGAACGCTTGTTACATTACATACATTGGTGGTATTATTTTATCACAACAACGCTGCTTGTGAAGAAGAGGCAGACGTTCTAGGATTAACAAGAGAAATATAGGAAAAACGAGAGATGTTACTATTAGTAAACACTTGCAAGCAGGTATTAGTCTTTCTTATTCTTAATATCTTAAGTTTTGCCTAAATGAAACAGATAGTTTAGAACTAAACAAAGTCCAAATTTATCTGAAACAGATTAAAAAGAACGGATTATTACTGATAACAGAAAATGTTACTGTATAGCCACAGCACATTCAACAGCATATCTAAAATGAGTAAAATGATGAAATACATTTAAAAAACGACGATTATTTCAGACAATGTACACAAGGTACTTTTCTTATCTCTCTTAACATGTGTTTTAGTTGCATACTACGGCGTTTGAGTGTCTAACTAGCATGTCAGTGTACTTTTGGTGACTTGAATATACTTACACGTTTAACTGATGAGTTAGAGGTGACTATACATCTTAACGGTAGCCAGTACCTCGCAACTAACTGATGCGTTAACGGTGTCTATTCGAGTCATTGTAGCTAAAAATACAACAACTAAGGGATGAATTCAAGGTATATAGATGTCTAGTTGACATCTAACATAAAAAATAATTAATAATGCGCTTCGAATAACTGCATTATACGTCGTAGACGCATTTTTGAATTATCACAACGTTCTTACTAAAGCATTTTTTATTCTCAGTGTAGACAATACTTCTTCTAGAGCTTGAGCAAAGGCTTAGTTAAATACTGATGTTCTATCTGTAGAAATGACTAATACTGTGTGTTTAAATGAATTTCATATGATAGCACAGCTTCTTACTCAGAAAAAGCTAAAATTAAAGAGACTGAATGACTAGCTTACAATCTTCTTTTCTGAGACATCTATTTCATTAATATCCAATTATCTAAGACGAAAATTGAGAGTTGGGGATCTAAATGCGACATATTTTTTAAAGACTGAAAACTATTTTTATTGTTCAAATATGTGAAACTGTGGAATAAAATTTATTTATTCAATAAATAGTGGAACGATTACTGTACTAAATGACAGTTGCAAATGAACTAATGTTTGAAGAATATTATTCGTCCATTATTTTGTTATAACTAGTTTAAACATGATATTTTTTTTTGAATGAAGTAGTAAAAGAATTAAGATTAATTAATAGTCTTTCTCTATGAATTGTTAACAAACGTTTGTCTCATTAATGGCTTTAGATAAAAAGAGTATTTTTTTTTCTTCTAGAAAAAATTTCGTTGTCCACTAGCTGATTTCATTGTTCATAATGGATACACGCTTATTCACTTGTCATTCATATATCTATCTAACAAAAGCTTAACAACTTCAAATAATAGCTCAAGGATTCGACTAACATTTACATATTGATCCTGAAAAGGCGTGAATAGAAGAAAACATTTTCCCTCTTTTTGTTTTCAATGACAATAACTTACATCTCATTAGAAAAAAAAAAGTTCACACAAAAATAGATTGAACGTGTGTGTAATAGACAATGACCCATTAGAAGGTCTCAGCATATCATCACTTTCAACATCATCACAGCCATGATTATTCTTCATCTCATCATTTATATATGACCTATACCTGTTTTATTTCTTCATTTTCTCTCTCTCTTTTTTCTCTCACTTGTTCGTTTTTTTTGAATTGATGATAATACTTAAATAAACAAAATCTACTATATATCTACTCATCACGTCTTTAAAATGACTTAAAATAATTTTTGTTTTATACCCGGTGAACTTAGAATATATGTACACAATGTTTTACATACAACTAATTACACACCGGAAATCACTTTTTTTTTAATTTCTAATATTAAATTGTTTCACAATAACTCTGGAATGTTAATGTGTTCAAGTAAAAAATTTTCTTTTCGTATATGATAGTAAAATGTAAATAGTCGCTTAATTATTGAAATGAGACTATTTTTTTCGTTTAATTATCGACTATATTTACTCGAATTTAGTCGTAATGAGTTTCATCACAAAGTCTCTTCTTCATTCATTCTACTGGTCAAATTTTTAGAAACCTTTTATGATAGACTAAAAATTAAATTTAAATGAAATTAAAATCAAAACAAAATGCTGATGGCATGCACACTCTTTTTTTTTCGTGTTCACGGATCATACACTCTACTCGAACTCGATAAAATACAGTAATAATCGTAGTCCTTTTTTTTTTTTGTTCGTGTTGTTCTGTTAAGTTTCTCGTGTCTATTTCAAGTTTATTTATTTAGTTCTAGACGCAGTTAATTCGATTTCGCTATTTTAAGTAGAGTATGATGTTTCTGTTTTTATTGATGTAACAATCACTTTGAAAGATTTTTATTTGACGATAAAAACACACACACACACACGTCGTTCGTCAAGTTCTTGTCTCTGTTTTTTTTTTTTTTCTTTTATTTTCATCTATTCAAAAAAGACTTTTTTTCTGACTTTCTCATTTTTAAAATCAAAGTGTTAGAAAGAAAAGAAAAGAGAAGAAAATAGAACCAATCAAAATAACTGCCTATACGTGAAAACCAATACGATAAACAGGTAGATATCGTTTTCGCAATGTTATATGTACATAAATAAATCCGTAGAGAAGAAAAGAATAAATGAGACCGACAACACACACACATGTACACAGCAAGAAATAATCACCTGTTGCGATATAGTTGAAGATTTCTCGCACCTATTTTTGTATTCGTCTACTGCTGTTATAGAATGTATTAATTTCAAGTGGTAAGTGATCTTTTAGCAGACAACTACGTTTTCGTTTCCTTTTCTTTCGTTTTTTTTTCGATTCAAAAAGAGTCAAATGTGTTTAAACTCAAAAAGAAGAAACACCAATCAATTATGATGTTTTTTTTTTCTCAAATAGGATTGAATTCTGAATGTTTTATATTATAAATTTTTCCCTCTCTTTTACTTTTTCAGACGGCAAAAATTGTAGCCTATCAGTTTCAATCGGATACGTTATAACTTTTCGGATCCATTTACCATTTAGCTAATTAATTACTTCAGTTTACACAAATTCACAAAATATCGTATTAAAACAAAACAATACAATAGAATTCTAGATAAGAATACAAAAAATTAAACAAACGTCGTATATAATAATAATGTTTTATCAGAAAAAATACTATTCTTATTCATTATCGTCATGTCTTCACATCGATCGATAGAATGAATCATTTTACCAATTGAAACATCAACTTGTCTGGTGAAAAAATAATGAATACAAGACAAATGGCTACATCAAGTGAGTATTTGATAACAAACATAAAGAGTACGAAATTATATCTAAATTCTCGATAGCAAATAAGATTTAGCAATCTAAAATGTTTTCAAATTAATCTGTTATGTATTCTAAAATGCACAACACAATAGTCATATTTTTTTGGAAAAAGAATAAATAGTTCAATAGTTCACAGCCGAAATCTGAGAATGAGAGAAGGTGTGTCTGAAACAGATTTCAAATAGTCGTAGTTGATGGTACTCTAATATCTACTTTTTATTATTATTATTATTATGAATCAACACTATTTGTTTGTTTTTATCCTAGGTCGAATACTAGCTGATGTTCCTTGTAGAGTATGCAACGACAATTCATCGGGAAAACATTATGGTATATTTGCATGTGATGGGTAAGTTCTTTTTATAAAGAATAATTTTATTCTTTTTATCTTTGTTAATCGATTCATGCTCTATAAAATCTAATGCCAAATAGATCTCATAAAGTAATTCTTTAATTTCATGAGTTTTATTTAAAAATCGATGACAACGTAAAAACTTTCCTTTTTAAATTCTTTTTTTTTCTATTTTTTTTCCTTCATCCTGACAGAAAAATGACAACAAATGAAAAAGTATAATTTTTTTTTTTTCAATTTGATGTTTTAGTCATTCTAAGTATGATCTTAATGTTGATTATTGTGAATCATTGAATTTAAGCAGACTATAATGNATTTGATGTTTTGTAATGTGCTTTATGTGCTACGTAGTATATTGTTTGTCTATGCGTGCAGATCTAAAAGCATGATCTTAATATATATGTTATTCGCGCTATAATTATACGCTTATTTGACAATAGTATTGTATTTTGTCATTGTCTCTGTTGTTGTACTTTTATATTTTGCTCATTTCATTTCATTTTTTGACATTATATTTAATTTTCGACGTTGTTGTTGGTGACTAACTATACGTATAAAGTGAGAAGATATCAAATGAGAAACAGCCTTAGGGAGAAGACTAATCATTGATAGTTGATTGTCAATGGTCGCGACTAATTATTGTATATTTTCTATATATGACAATTGAACGCGATATTGGTTGTTCTAATATAGCACACCCCTAATTAAATACCTGTAAAAAAAAGAAAGAAATGAAATGAAAGTGTACGGTCTTAAATCATAGAGAAACATCGTGTTTTATACATTTATAAACGCTATATTTGTTGTATTATTAAAAAGATTTAAATATTGAACATTGTGACCATGATCAAAAATGTAGACGATGTTAATTAAAAAAACCTATGAAATTGATAAAAATGTAGTAAATTGAAACATCAATGAGTCAAGCTAATAAGTCTAAAATCTAGATTGACCGTAGAAAATCGAAAAGATAGATTAATATTTAATTATTCAAAAAAACAATTTTGAGGTTTTTCTTGTTGTTTAAATTGACTTAAAAACAACAACAACATAAATGCATTATAGTCTGCTTAAATTCAATGATTCACAATAATCAACATTAAGATCATACTTAGAATGACTAAAACATCGTTAAATAAAAACATTCTCATCAAATCTTCTATTTAATACTGTTATTGTTTGATAAATTTGTTAGAATAATTTTTTTGACACAATTTTAAATTAATCATAGCCGTATCTATCATCTTCTGCATTGATAAACCAAAATATTGGTCCTCGATCAGTTTCTGTAAACTCTTTTCCAACATTTGTTTGAGTATCTGATGATGTTTGCGGTATTATTCGATTTACACTAGTCATTTGTTCACTATCCAGTTTTTGTTCTTGATCAATTGTTGTTCGATCAATAATTGTTTTTAAACATTCACTCATTAAAATACCATCTTTTTGTCTACGTATCCAATATGGTGGTCGTTTATCATTTTCTTGTTTAAAACGATTTTCAACTAAATCGACATAACGTACACCAGATTCATATGGTAAATGTTCTGGTTTTAATATTGAATTAATTGTAAATATATCAGTAGCTAAACCATATTTTTCTGATTCGGTTATTTTTGAATTTAAAGGATAAGTTAAATAATCATTAAAAAATAATTTATTTAAACAATTTGTTATGAATTTTGTTTTTATACTCTGTGATACGGATAACAATGTAAGCCAATATTTTATTTCTGTTAGATGTATTTGTTGTTGTTCATTTTGACCTAAACGTGGATAATGATGAATAAAATTGAGTAAATTTTCATAATGTGTATTTTCTTTCGAATATATATTTGTTAAAATTGGATATTTATTTGATTTATATGTTGATAATATGTATAATATTGATTGAATATTATAATTATTAGTTGGAACATCAAGATAAGGTGCTGAAAAACATATTTTAATTTTAAAAATATGAATTATTATTAATATTATAAACATTTTATTCTTTTTCTATATGAAATTGTAAATATGACCATCGCAACATACACGACTACAATTAGATAAACTTGACAATCTCCATAGAGGCTATAGTTTTTATGTTTTATTTTTTAATATTTGTTATATATTTTAGATGTGCTGGATTTTTTAAAAGATCAATAAGAAGAAATCGACAATATGTATGTAAAAATCATGGTATGGGAAATTGTCCTGTAGATAAAACACATCGAAATCAATGTCGAGCATGTCGATTAAAAAAATGTACAGAAGCAGGCATGAATAAAGAAGGTAATTATAAAAGAATTTTTTTTGTTTTTTTTCATTAAAAGATCAATAAATCACTTATATTACTAGAATAATTTTCAATTGAACATATCATTAAATATGAATATTGTTCAACTAGTTTATTTCATCCGTATAATTTGGAAAATGTTGAAATTACTAAAATTTAGTAGCCTTGAACATAATACACTTGAGTTTGAATCAGTGACTCATGAAGTACTCTATTTTTCCAAATTTTTATAAACACTAGAAAGATATTTTTGTGTATATACCTGTATATATATATATATACACACGTCTACATGAAAACATCACTCTATAAGTGATTGAAAGGTATGGGAGAAAGAGCTACGGGCATTTGCCACAACATTGCCCAGATTAATCAATCTAGATGAACAAATACATTTTTTATATATTTTCGATTGGTTGAACAATTAACAGAACTTTAATTGGGCAAAGGTTGATTTCCACTTGATCATCTTAATAAAATGATTTTTACTCTTAACCACTTCAAAGTTGTTAATTTGTTTCATTTTTTGTTTTTTTTCTTTTTATTTTACTAGAAAAATTTTTTCTATTTATAATACTTGAACAAAATAAATTTAATTTTCATGTGAAAAAGAAACATGATCTAGAAAATTTATGATTAGTAAAAACATTCCAAACATAGTTGGTTAAATATACGATAGATGAATTGTCAAACATTATTCTTCTTTTAAAATATTAGAATTTTTTTTAAAAATAAAAATAATATTGAAAGAATGTTTGTTTAGTTCAATTCTAAGAAAAGTGATTATGCTTTAAGCAATAGTTAAAATAATAGACAAAATAAGATAAAATTTTACAAAAATACAATTTTCAATTTCAATTATTTACAAATTTGATAAATCGACTCTTTTTGATGTATACTGTTTGGTTTAAGATGATAAAATAATCATTTTCTAAGATAGAAAATAACACATGATTTTTTTCCTACTCTTTTAGCTGTACAACATGAACGAGGACCAAGAAATTCAACAATTCGTCGTCAAATGGCATTATTACTCAAGGAATCGAGTGATTTAATTAATGCTTATCATACTGTGCCATTTTTACGTACAAATGGAATGTCTACACATGTAAACATGAATCTTCATGCTACATTATCAACATCTACAACAGCCACTACAACATCCACTACAACATCTTCAAATAGAACAAGTTTATCTTCTCCAGTTACAGCTGTTTCTCCAATTGTTGTACATCCCACACCAAAAGTAAAATAGACGACTCATTTTTAACTGAATATTAGATCATTATTATTATTATCTTTTGTTTTTTTCAGTATCCATTTGATTTACGAATTAATTATCATGATACACATGAAACAGCAGCAAGAATATTATTTAATGCTATTAATTGGGCAAAAGCTGTTCCTGCATTTTTCGGTTTATCCATTCGAGATCAAGTAATGGTACAGAAGAGAAAAATGAATATCTAGTAATAAATATGTCTTCTTTTTTTTTTCTTCCTATATTTAGTTATCACTTCTCGAAGAAGGTTGGAAAGATTTATTTGTACTTGGTGCAGCTGAAAATCAATTATCACTTGATCGAGATGATTTATTGACAAAAGCTGGTATTAACAGTGAAAAATTATCATCGGATATTGAACAATTACAAGATTTTATTCTTAAATTTAAACAAATACAAGTCGATTCTACTGAATACTATATGCTCAAAACTATTGTTTTATTTAAAACAGGTAATAAAAAGTTAAATAAATTTTATTTATCTTATTGTAAACTTTTCTTTATATTCTTTTGATTATTTTTAGTAACTTCTAACTGTAATACTTCATTAAATAATTTACAATTACGCGATTTACAAAGTATTGCATGTCTACAAAGTCAAGCACAAGCACTTCTAAACCGATATATAATTACTACTTATCCAACACAACCACTTCGTTTTGCAAAACTTTTATCAATGGCACGTTCTCTACTTGACATATCACCATCAACAATCGAAGAATTATTATTTCGTAAAACAATTGGTACGATACGAATGGAACAACTTGTTAAAGATATGTATAAAATGCCCGATATACCCTCACTATTATAGGCATTTTCAAGAACATAATTTCTTGTCCCATCATATAGCATTAAATGCAATTATTATTTGTTAGTGCAATTTTAACATCCATTTTTCATGCAATAGTTTCATGTCCCGGTTTTTTCATTATTACTCGGAAAACTGATCAATAATTGAACTGTTCGATGAAAGATAGTTTTTACTAACCACAATTTTTTTTCTTCTACGGGTTTTTATTTTTTAAAGCTCAATGGGGTCATTTCTTTAATCATCACCGTATTATTTGAGGGTGAATCTTTTACTTTTTGTTTTTATTTTATTGTCATTTGTTTTGGTTTTTTTAATTTGTTATGCAGATGTTATATTAATAGAAATATTCATGAAAAAAACAACAACAAATGTATACATAATTATAGAAAAAATATATTTCTTATTGAGAAACATATGATAGAATAAATACAAATTAATTACAATTTATGTATTCGTTAAAGAATTTATAATTATAGTAAAAGAAAGAGTTTAATTTCAAATTGTTCTAGAAAGTAGTTTTTATCAAGAAAGATATTTTGATGTTTGCCATTAGACTATAATTGATTCAAGTCAGAATTTTTATTCTCATGTCAATAATGATTTCAAATAATATCGTCAATATTGCATGTAGTAAATATTTAGTAACTGATATTAATTGTTGCCTGTTATCATTTGTTCATTTCATTTTTTATCTTTGTCTAAATTCTTAATACAATAGTAGACTCTCTCTCTCTCTCTCTCTCTCTGAATACTAATAGTAATGTCAATTAAAGATTTAATTATGCATCAAATTAAATAAAACTTGAAAGTCCAGTTTATGGGCATTAAACAAAAAAAAAAGATCACATCACTATTGTATGTATAGTGAAATTTATTTTCTCTCTCAGTACATCTATAAAACGAAAGAATGAAGCCATTAGAGAAACAAGTATGTATAATATTAAAACATTTACATTGATAGAAGCCGATTAAATTGCTATTGCTTGAGGTGACCACGAGTAGATGTATATATCTTTGTGCATGCATTGTTCAATAATAAAAAATAACTAAATGATCACCATATACAAAAATAAAACAAAAAAGTGAAAGTTGAATTATCAAATTTTATATTAATTTGTTTAAAAGTACTGGAAAATATATTTACGGATAAAATATGATGTATTCGTTTTAGTTATCAAAAAATCTCAAACAAAAAATACACCAAATATTATCTACTATTATATATCACTTTCTATTATATTTTTCTAAAAACAGAATTTGATCAGCTTGATTACCTCTATTAATTCGAAAAACGAACTACACTCCTCTTCAACCACTTAAGTAGAGACATTAATTACAACGACAACATGTGATTGTGCAATAGACATAGTAATGACTAAATGAAATCCAGCTTTTACTCTTGTTTCAAGTATCGGATTATATTTTTACATGATAATCTGAGTCAAGTGAGTCATACTTCAGCTAATCTTAACGTATAAGATTAAATATGAGAAAGAATGGTGAATATCAGGGAGAGAGGAAGAGCGAGAGAGAGAGAGACTATAATTCTCATCATGTACATATGATACAATCGACGATTCTTGTCGCTATTAACAATAAAAATCACATCTATTTTTAGCTATAAATAACTGATTGATAAGGTTTTCTTTTTCTTTTGTTTACAGTCAAATTTCTCATATAAGTGTTCGAACCACTCTCCATTTATTTCATTATTATCATCATAATAATTATTGTTCATAATTGTTCATCGCTTATTTATACAAATCAAAAATTAAGTCAAATATCTATTTTATTATAACCAAAACGAATTTTTCATTGACACCTTCCCATATATATATATATATATATGTATAAATCGGAAATAGAAAGTAATGTTTCTCTTTCTCTCTTGCATTTACTTGATAATGACTGGGTGGTCCGGATATGAGTTAATCTTAACTTCTATACTTAAATGATAATTGCATATGACGATAAAATTGGCATATTTGACACACTAACGTTGTTGTTTTGCCTTTCAGTTGATTATTTATCAGATCAAGTGAGAGTGAGTGAGTTTTATGCTCTATAATCGACTGCAATAACATATATTGTGGAAGGTGGATCGAACAGAATAGCTCAAAGCAATATGTCACTCTACCTAAAAATCAGTATATTGAACAACAATTTTTAATTATATAACAACACAACTACTTTAATTTTTTCACTGAATCTATTCATCTGTATTAACCATAGTCGTACATATTTTTGAATTTGAAAAAGAAAAACGACAAAATAAAGTAAGTTAGGTGTTTTTAATAAAATATACTTGAATTAATCGAATGACACATACTCAATTCACTCTATCCATTTCCTTATATTATAAAATGAAACTGATCGGTGTTAGAAGAGAGTATCAACAAATATCACTGTAGAAACAACAACTTTAAGACAGCAGGCGCACGTATACACGAACAGTAAGATCACCTGTTGAGATTCTAGTGTAAGAGATTTTTTTTTTCATCACTTTTACTTTCAATGTCAACTTGTCATCTTTAACCAAACACATCATCATCATCATCATCATCATTATGATCATCATCACCGCACACACATATATAATCAGTGCGACTATAATATTTCAATGTGTATATATGCGTAGTGAGTTAGAAACAAATAGGCGTTTAAAATGAACACTGAGTAATGATGATGTAGAGAATGAGAGAAAACATTGGAGCTATCAGATCTATAATTACCAGATTAATTTCCACTTGAACACTTTAATTGATAATCGGTTGTAGTGAGAAATGAAAACAATTAATACTCACCTTGAAATTATTGTTTCTTGCCTTTTATAAGCAAATTAGAGATAGTTCTAGAATTTATATACGGATTATTGTTGATTAATATTTTTTTAGGCTTTTTTTTAGAATGTACTATTTTAACTTCTCAAATGAGAATAATTTTGATACTGTTTGTACAAGCACTTCTAATCAGTCATAGAAAATACTGCTTATCTATATTCCTTTCAGTAAACGAATGTATAACTTTGCCAGTTGAAAACCTGTAATTCATTTTACTTCCTTTTTAATCAGCTGTGCTTTTTTTTCAACCAAAATACTCTATTTTTTTAAGAATTGTTTACTCTAATAAATGAAATACTATTCAAAAATTTGATCAAGTAGTTAGGTCTTGAGACCTAAGAAGACAATACAATATTCGCGAGAATATTCTAAGATGATGTAACATAATAGTATATATATGGATGTTTTTAGTTGTAGTGTATTCATTCACTTGTAAAATAAAATTTATACATACAAGAGAGCTTTGGCTTCCATCTGTAGTAGAGGCTTATTAATTATGTACTTTCACAACAATGACCTTGTATTTGGAAAAAGATCTCTCAGAAATAATATAATACTTTTTTATTTCTGATATTTATACATATAGAATATAACAAAACAGTTACATATGAAATAAATAACAATAGAATAGATTTAAGAACGAAAAGAAAATGTAGTTTACTCACAAAAAAAAGAATTATGTACAAATTAAAATGTGTTAATAACTTAAAACATCTAATACATCAGAGTTATACCTGCAATTTTTTCTTTGATTTGACATCACCCGTATAAGCTTTGAAACGATGATCGATCTGTGTGCGACGCTTTTTAACTTCACTTTCGAGTTTACGAAGCTATAAAATTAAAAGTTGCAGACAGCTGAAGATAAAATGTACTTTCCAAGCGCGTAAATGAATTTAAAACTAATATACGGACCAACTCGCTTTGTTACGAACAAGTCCGAATGGGCGCTAGTTCTATTCATTCGAGACTGGTCCATCAGTTCACTTTTCTCAAAGACTAATCCTCAAACACGTTCCTTAGCTGCCTAGATCTGCAGATAGCAAATTACAACGAATTTCTGTACAACAGTATGCATTTTATTTACGTTTATAATATAAAATGGAAAAGAAATCCCGCACAAAATAATCGACTTTTTCTATCAAAAGTCGATGGCATAATTAACTAAATCATTAACACTTGATGTCACATTTCTTTAGAATTTTGAAAAATATTTTCCAGAAATCGTAAAAACCCAGGTTATTAAAACTTACCATATTAGTCATTTCACACTATATAAATCTTCCTTTTAAATGTATAGACGTCCTAAAAAGTACTAGCGATCTTGGGATCTCTATGGCTCAGTTTTCCTATAGAACGGCTTCCTATATATTCTTGTGGTTTGAGAGATCTAACTTGAATAATTTTTGAAATGCCTTTTTTGTCACCAATAAACTGCATATCTGCGAGTTTCGATATAGTTCAGTTGTTTTGACTTTAAATGTAAAATACCTATCCAAAAAGTTATAAAAACGAAATAAAAAATTCGCCTGACTCAGATTGTAAGCTCATGAGTCTTGTTTAATTTAAGACAGACCGTGACCAGTGTCTCATGTTCAATTTTCGAGATTGTGGTGCAGTACTGTGTCCAATCCATTTTGCACCTTATGACATGTAAATCATTCGAATGGTTATACAGTGGCTCGAAAATTTATTCGTCCACCTATACAGTGTGACTTTGTTTTGTGTGCCATTTCAGACCGAAACAAGATAGAGAGCTCGGGCAAACGTCATTGTGTAGAACACCATCGATAGTCGATATGCAAGTACTTTTAAGCTTTTGATTCTCTTTTATTCCTACTTTATTAGGAAACAAAAGAAAAAGAGTATTAAAACAGGTTGAACAAGTTGGCAGAAATTTGTTTATTTGGCACCTATTTCGCGCTAATGATTTGTTGTTCTAGTCGTTATAACCCGACAGAAACGAACTCTCTCCTTCTTTTTGATGTTTTTTTGTATAAATTGAAGTGCTATATCCATTAATGAGGTTATTTGGAATTTTCCGCTCGGATTAGTGTTGCGAGTTAGTGTCTTTTAAGAAAGGTTAAGAAAAGGCAGCGGCAGTTTCGGCCATTCTCGATCTATAATTAATAAGTTCAAATATATTCAAAGGCCATTCAAAGCATATATTTCCAAGCTTCTAGATCGTCACCA
Organism: Didymodactylos carnosus; assembly: GCA_905250885.1. Lineage (NCBI taxonomy): Eukaryota > Metazoa > Rotifera > Eurotatoria > Philodinida > Philodinidae > Didymodactylos > Didymodactylos carnosus. The sequence goes on from CAJNOQ010000002.1 coordinate 139,125, forward strand.
TTAATTTTTTGTCAAAATTCAGCTGGGTATTTTGAAAAAAAATTCTATCACTTCAACATCCAGGAGGAACAGGGCAAATGGTATCCTTTCATATAGAAACCTTTTTTCATGATCCTGCTGACCGTTTTCAGTCGTATGTATTCTGTTAGAGACAAAGCGACAAAATAAATTAAAATCTTTCACTAATACCAGTTTTTATCCGAAAGGGACTTTTCTTTTGAAAGTGGACGAATAATTTTTTACCGTAAAAAAACGACATTTTGCTAGTATTTACTAATGCTCTACACAATGATGTTTGGGATAAGCAATTTGTTACAGAAAGTTTTGCGACCAAAGATATGCAAAAAGCGTTTGAGTCCTATATATGCGCAGTGTGTCATAGTCATAAGAACTCCTTTGTTTTTGATTTTTCATCAAAAGCTGGAACCAATCTGAATACTATTTTGAATAGCCCGAAGATTTTTCTATCAGATGAGGTGCCCACCGCCATTTTATGAGAAAACAGGGTTTCTGGAAAACCTGAAGACTAGAAAACCAAGCCTTTAGTTTTTGGTCAGAAAATTTTCCAAACCATATAGCCTGATAAAGCGCAGAATTCTGAGGAAGGAAAGATGTTTCCCGGCTGTCCATAGTGCTTTTTCACTGGAATATTTTGAAAACTTCACGCCTCTTGAAGCCATTCGTAAATCTACTGCAGTTACAGGAAAAAGCACTAGAGTTCTTATGACTATGACACACTGCGCATATATAGGACTTAAACGCTTTTTGCATATCTTTGGTCGCAAAACTTTCTG